>CAJVPS010000778.1:0-19869 GCA_910591765.1 Ambispora leptoticha | reverse complement strand
AATAGAGATTCTGGATGAAGAATGCATCAGACTGCAAAAAATGATTAGTCAATACAATTTAAATGATATTTTTAATTGCAATGAAATGGATAAGAGATATAATGCTTGTGACTTTAATTTAATTACATTAATGTTTTGCTGTTATTAGTTCTGTACTGGCAGTTGGAGTCATCTAGAATTTTGGTAATAACACCTGTTACTGGTGTAAAAAAATCTAAGAATCACGTGATACTTCTTCTTACATGTAATGTCATGAGTACTGAAAAACTATGATTATTATTTATTCATTACTTCAAAAATCCACAAGTTTTAAATACTATTAACAGAGACAAGTTATTAGTAGATTATTAAAACAAGTTTGCTTGGATACAGATATTAATATTTAATAACTACTTGATTAAATTAAATAGAAAAATACATCAACAGAACTGAAATATTCTATTATTGATGGATAATATAACTACTCATGCAATTATTAATTCTAAATATCTTACTAATATAAAATTTCATTACTTATCTTTTAATATTATTTCATATCTATAGCTATATGATACTGATATGATTTATATATTCAAGATAATTAAAGAATTTGCCATCTTATTTCATAATACTTTTTACTATCATCAATTTTTATATTATAGGCTTAGACTATAGATTACTTGTAAGAGATCAAATTGAAATATATAATCAAGCATGTAAATTAGAAATATAATTTATTTCTATTAATATTTATGATGCAATATATTATTATAATAAAGCGTAAAATACCATTACTAAAATAATTATTTATAATTGTTAGAGAAAAACTAATATTCTTCCTATAGATACATCTCTTATTTCTTATAATATTAATACCAGTATAAATAATATGATTGAAGACATATAATATTATATTACTTAGCTAGGAATGAATGAGTTATTATTAGTTACTGAGTATATTTATATTGATAAATAATTACTTATTGAATATTTTACTAATGATAATATTATTGTAATCATATAGAATATTAAAGAAGATAAAAAAGATAAAGAAAAAAGTGATAAGAAATATGAATCACAGCTTATGATTTCATTAAAAATAGCTTTAACAAGTGTGAATAATCTAATATAATTTGTCAATGATTTGCCTAGTAATCTTATCTTCAATAAGAAAATATTATTAATTCTGTATTTATTAAAATCAGAAATTTTATATTGCTAAATAAATAGATTAAGTCAATCACAAATTGATAATTTTATTAATAATAATACATAATAAAGTTATTATTATATTTATAGTTTCTTAATTTACTATATTAATATGTAATTGTTTACTAATCAAATGTAATAATCTCTCAAAATTAATATTACATCTCTATATCAGTTTTTCAAAATTTATTTACAAACTGATATTTTACAAAACTGATAGAAAAAGATGAAAATACTATTATCAGTTTTTCAAGCTTTGACTATATATAAATATTAAAAAAAATATATTATTAATAGTCTTTGACATGTTTTATAAATATTATGTATTTATTTTGTTTGTAGTCAGACATTTTTTAATCACGTGAATTATTTTTGATTGGCTTAATTGCAACATGCAAAATTACATTATTATTTTTTATTTTAGCATTGCATAAATTAAATTTAGCATAGCACATGATACCTTATTTGGAAATAATAATTCAATTTTAGCATCTTATTTGGAAATGATAATGCTGCAGTATTTGATGTGACTAACATATCTGTGATCGGCGTATGATCCGCGGTAACCTAATCAGTGATGGAAATCAATAAATTAATTTCCAGCACACTAACCTAAAATTTTTCATTGAAAATTTTGACCTCGGCGAAATACAATGTCATTTGCTTTTTACTTGAAAACCAACTTACCTGCCTTTGCTCGACGAGCAGCCATTTACGCTGGTAATAAACCGAGGTATTTCCTTTTTTTTTAATTTTTATTCTCATAAGCAAAATTAAAGAAGCTAATATCCTTTTTGTTGAAGATTTTTCACGCAAACTGCACTTCTTCGTAATGCCTCTGTCTTTCCCTCTCTCAACACCTTAACAGAAGAAGAAGCAGCCATACGTGAAACGGGTGAAAATTCAAAATACTTTTTAATGCTCGTATTTCTTAATGTACAAACTTTATCTTAAACTTTTCTTTTTTTTTTAGTTACAAGTTTTGCTCAGGAAATAATATTGCCAAAAGTTAAAGAGATGGACGAAAAAGAATCATTAGACAAAGAAATTCTCAAGGGTTTATTTGATCAAGGGGTATTTAATTAAGTCTCTGAAAACGGCAAGAATAAAATATCTTACTGTTTTTGAAGTAAATTTTTTTTTGAAAAAAGTTTATGGGAATAGAAACCGAACCAGAGTATGGCGGTTCTGGCAGTACTTTCTTGTCAGCTATCCTTGTGGTAGAAGGTAATAAAGTTTCGTTTACGATAAATGCCAGAGGTTCTCGCGTTTCAAGGTGTCATTGAACTACCGCATTCAATTTGTGGATATGAATGAATAGGCTTGCGGGATTGCGTTGATATTTTTGCATGAATTTGAAGAATATTTCTGATTTTAACATCTTGAAAATATTCCTCGTAGAGCTTGCCAAGGTTGATCCAGCGATTAGCGTAGTTTGCGATGTTCAAGTAATTATTATTATTATTTTTAATGTTTTTAATAGCAAGAGTTAACTTAATTTGATTATTTTACGATTAGAATACTCTCGTAAATACTTTATTCCGTAAATATGGTAGTGATGCCTTAAGGAAGAAATATTTGCCACAACTTGCAACTGGCAAGGTAATAGAAGACTATTTGATCTTGATTTATTTTTATGTTGTTTTCTAAATTTTATGTGTTTTAAAGGTTGGCTGCTTCTGTTTGTCCGAAGAATCTGCCGGTAGTGACGCGTTTGCTTTAAAAACACGTGCTGATAAGAAAGGTGATCATTATGAAATAAATGGCTCCAAAATGTGGATAACAAATTCATATGAAGCAGAGATTTTTTTGGTCTTTGCTAATATTGGTAAGGATTTTGTGGTAATCTACTTTCTTATTAATGAAGGTTTACATGAACACTTAATAATATATGTTATCTTCGACTTAACTTGTTAGATTTTGACGCAAAACATAAGGGGATTACCTGTTTCGTCGTTGAAAAAGATTTTGGAGTGAAGGTTGCAAAGAAAGAATCAAAGGTATGTTAAATTACCCCTCAATAATAACGTTTTAATTCATATTTAATTTGATTATTCTTTCCTGATTAATTTAGCTTGGTATCAGGGCCTCTTCTACATGTACTTTGAACTTTGATGGTGTGAAGGTACTTATTATATTTTTTTTCATTGCAACCGCATAAACTTATGCTCTTTAATAAATTCATAGGTTCCCGAGGAAAATGTGCTTGGTGAAGTTGGGAAAGGTATTTTTGCTTTTCTGATTTTTTGAATTTAGTCATTTTTAAACATTACGATTCGATCGATCATAAACATACATATTTCATGATGATCATCAGGATATAAATACGCAATTGAGATTTTGAACGAAGGACGTATTGGGATTGCTGCTCAGATGATTGGATTGGCTCAAGGTGCATTTGATCATGCATTGCCATATACTTTAGTGCGAAAACAATTTGGTCAACCCGTGGGCGAATACCAGGTGATAAACTTTTTCTTATTAATGTATATTTCTCTAATATAAATTTTATTAAATTCTCTATATTTAAAATAACAACTTTAAGGGAATGCAATTTCAATATGCTCAAAGTATTTTTAAATCTATACAAAGTATATCTTGTTCATCTTGTTATTTCGCCCGAAAATTAACAAATTTTGATATATATAGTTGCCACTGATATCGAAGCTGCGAGGTTATTGACTTATAATGCTGCAAGATTAAAGCAAGAAGGCTGCAACTTTGTCAAGGAAGCTGCAATGGCAAAATTATTTTCTTCGCAAGTTGCCGAACATGTAAATTTCGTTGTTTTACGATTAATAATTATTTTTTTGCAATTTACGTAAAAAATTATTAATCTCTACCTTTTTTGATAGGCTGCATCTAAAGCTATCGAATGGATGGGTGGTGTCGGATTCACAAGAGAGTTTCCTGGTATTCATTGATTTTTTTCATAGATTGGGATATATTAAATTTTTAATTTATTAATTATTCGTTTTTATTTAATAGTTGAAAAATATTATAGAGACGCAAAAATAGGTATATTCTTGCTTGGTTTTTAATTAACTATTGATTTTGTAACTGAATTTTCTGGTTTTTTTTAAGGCTCAATTTACGAAGGGACATCAAACATCCAATTACAAACAATCGCTAAATTGGTTGCAAATAAATATAGAACTTGAGATTTAATTAAAACGCGGACTTTTGATAAAAAATAAAGCTATAATAACATCTTTAAAAAAGATGAAAACCCTCAAAAAAACTATTTCAAAAAATTTTTATACACCGAGTTATCTGTTTCATCTACAGCAATATAACCAAGATTATTTTTGAATAATTCGAAGGCTGCGTCCTCTTCCGGTGGTACTTGAATTCCCACAAGAACTTTGCCTAAATCTATATTTTTGGATAAGAATAAGAATTAGAACTATATATAAGAACAGAACCCAAGTAAAACACCAAGTATATTTCTAGTACCAGAGCCGTGATTCCGATAATGAAACAATGTGATATTCCATTCAGAATGTAATCCATACAAAAATTTCTGTAGTGCTCCAGGTCTTTCTGGAAATTCTATGTATATTGCGAAAATTTAAATTAGTCCATTTTTCCTCTTCAAAATCATAAAAAAAAAACAACCACCGAATATCTTACCAAATCTATACAATCGTTCATTTTCAACGCGACTTCTACCTCCAACTAAATATCTCGCGTGGCTTTTTGCCATCTCATTTTCACTTATATCTTGTCCTTGCATTCCATTTTTTTGTAGGTCTTCTAAAATCTCCGGAACTTCCTTTTCTCGATTCTGGACTATAAATGACATAAATATCCAGGCTTTTTCAGAATCCGAATATCTATGTATTTGCAAAGAAATCTGTGTATTTATTCATTTCAGCTATGCGAAATTTAGCAATTTCTAAAAATTTACCTGTATGAGAATTCTGTTATAGGTCGTGGATGAATGTGATTATAAAGTTGAACGAAACTAAAGATATTAATTTATTAAGTTATGTTATTATTATTTAGCGAAAGATTTCGATCTAAAATATGAACTAAATAACCTTCCAGGACGTTCTGGAATAATGACCGCAAATAAAACCTCTCGATGTTCTCCGAGCTCTGCACGCTCGGCTACAAATCTCAAACGATCGAAATTAATATTGGCACCGGATGTAACAGCAACAAAACAACGTCCCCCCAGATTGTTTTCAGCAATGTATTTCTTCGCACCAGCAACTGAAAGTGCTCCAGCCGGCTCAATAATCGAACGAGTATCTGATATAATAAGAAGAATTTGAACTTTGTGAGAAGAAAATTACGCATAATATTCATTATAGTTTACCTTCAAAAATGTCTTTTATCGCTGCGCATATTTCGTCATTAGTAACTGTTATCATCTCATCCACAACCTCTCGACATAATCGAAATGTTTCCTCTCCTACAATCCGAACAGCAGCACCGTCAGCAAACAGTCCTACTTCGTTCAGTAAAACACGTTTATCTTCCTTTAAGGAGATTGTCATCGCATTTGCATCGCATGCTTCCACGCCAATTACTTTTATTTTGGGACATAACTTTTTCACATAGCTTCCAATTCCAGCTATTAGGCCTCCTCCACCAACACAAGCAAAGATCGCGTCGATCTCATTATAATTAATTTGACGCAAAATTTCCATTGCTATTGTGCCTTGACCTGCAATCACATACGGGTCATCATACGGGGGAATATTTGTGAGCTGGTATAAATCCTCTAGACGAGCACACTCTTTTTTTGCTTCATCAAAATCTGCACCGTATAATACGACTTTAGCGTCTAGTCTCTCTACATTTCGCCATTTTATAGCAGGCGTTGCTCTGAGCGAGAAGGAATTGCACATGGAAAAATTGTATAGATGGAAATTTAGTAGGTCTTCTAAAAATTGAATAATCAATCGCAGAATACGTACACTGGCATCACAATGGTCGCTGGCAAACCAAGATGTTTCGCTGACAATGCAACTCCTTGAGCATGGTTTCCTTAAAAGAATCAATAATGTTAACAAAAAATCAAGAACCGGCGACACTTGCGTATGTGAACTTTCGAGGAATTCGATTATATAGATTAAAAAGAATTCATTCATTACTACGTCATTAGGTCATATCCAAATTTAATAATGAAAAATTCTTTACCAGCTGAACAAGCAATAACACCATTCTTCCTTTCTTCGTCGGATAAATGCGCAATTTTATTATATGCCCCTCGTATCTTAAACGAAAACACCTGTTGTAAATCCTCGCGTTTGAGGTAAATTTTATTATGTAATCTACTTGACAGATTAGCTGCGTGTTGTAGCGGTGTCTCTTTAACAATTTCATATACACGTGAAGTTAAAATCAAGCGAAGGTAGTCAGGATGGTCGGTTATTGAGTTTGAGCTTGTAAGTTGGGGAAATGGGGGAGAGGTGTTTGTTTCAATAAGAGCTTTTACCTTTGGATATGGATTAATTTGTTTCTCGGGGTCTAACTCCTGTGACATTTTCAAAGAAATTTATTCATAAGAAAGAAAAGGGAATTGCAAAAAAAGAACTCATGATTACAAATGACTCATATTTGCTAACATGCGAACCAAAAGAACCCGAGTACAAAATACGCGTTTTTGATAAACTAGATAATTAAATTAAAATGCATGAAAATAGAATTTAATCATTTCGTTGACGCGTCTTTTACATTTTCATTGTTAAAATTTTGATTTTTGGATCTCATGACGAGTATATTGGCACAGGTTAAGTGAACCTATCAGGTTAAATTTTTGGTTATCATATTAAAGCTCAGATGTGAATTGAATGTTAAAAGTGTATTAAAAAATATCCTAGCAAATTGATGGTTGAATCATCCTCTTGCTGTTCGTGATGTTTTTCCTATAGTAGTAAAAATACCATTTCTTGAACTTTGAGCTGTTTTTGCGGCAATCTGCTTTGCCCTAATATCCTCCTCGGTCCATAATGATTCATGACTATGTTCAAAAGGCTGAGCCATTGCCCTAAGGAATTTTTTCGCGTTAACTAAAGCCATATCAGTCGAAAGATTGGTATTAGCCTCGGTTATATATTGATTGATCCACTTTGGTAGTTTTGCTCGTTTATCGCTACGACCAAACCTCTAAAATATAGTAACAATAATGAATGACGTGTTTTTAGTAACAATAATGAATGACGTGTTTTTAGTAACATAATGAACGACATAGCTTTTTATCACCTTATCAGCAAATATCATTAGACCATAATCCGTTTTTCCACGCAAGACTCGTCCCACACATTGAGCTGCATGCCTCATTGCATCAAATGTAAGAAAATCGTTTTCCCTTATACGGTAATTATCACGTAGAAATTCCAGCCGTGCCTTAGGGATTAAAATAAAAACACGACTATTTTAAATCTTTCAAGTAAAAAATATTGCAAACATCAAACAAGTATATTCCTACTTTGAGAATACGACTCTCGGTATATTGATAAGGCAAACCAAACATTAATACTGCTCTTCCGTAATTATGATCAAAGTCTATACCTTCAGATACTTTACCCCGTGCGACTGAAAGAAGAATAGCCCCACGACCATTATCGCAAGCCTGAGGATCAAGAGATATGTCATAACGATAAGTTATAATTTTGACAATTTACACACCATGTACAGTCAATCTGACATTTTCCCAGTTCCAACTATTATGAAGCATAAGGAAATTTGTCTCCATACAGTCACAACCTCTATAAAGCCACATTTTTCTGAGCTCTAGGGTGTGATTATATGGAGGCACGACTGTAATTATAATGCGTCATACCGTTCTGTAGCTTTCTAAGGCTAAGCTTGTTTCGGCTGCATCAGGAGTTTCTACAAATATTAATTTGTGTTTCCATGCTTGATTTAAAATTCCCTATGAAATAAAAAGATTATGTAGAAACGAATTTAAGTTCTATCAAACTTATTCATTTTAGAACCTCACCATCTCGTGCCACATTGCTACGATTGATTCCATATAAAGATAGCTTGGGAAGAAGGCAACAATTCCATCCGGGACTATTTTGGCAAATTCCAGAAGAATCTGTCCGAAATTGCGAACAACTGCTGGGTCATTTCGAACCTCAAATTTGGAGCTTATTGCAACTTGATCACTACCTCTCGTAATAACCTATTATCATAATTGTAAATACGGGTTAACTGTATTATTGAAACAAAAATTTATAATTAAAAGTTTCATACCAGAGGCAGAAAACACGTTCGTGTAAGCGTCATGGAATAACTTTCTTGAATAACAGCGTGAAAAGAAAGAATTTTTGGATACATGTCAAGAGGGGATAATGTCCCTGACGTAATAATAACTGATTTGAAACGCTCAAACACGGGTCTAATTGCAATTGAAGCATCAAGGCACCTGCAAGATTTGATTAAAATAATCAAATCTGACTTGTTATCATCCCTAGATCGTAATAAAGCTTTGATTTAAAAATGTTGAATCTTAAAAAAACTAACGCGTGATGAAGGATGGGATTTGGCACTAAGTCAGATTCAAAAGGTTCCAAGATCAACAAGAAACCTATAAAATAATTGATATAGTTATTATATTATCCAAATTACAATAAAATTAATGATGTTTATTATGCAATTAGATACCTTTATCATATGTCGCTACAAGAGTGGCAAAAGCCGCTATTCTTTGTAAAGCATTATACTCATTGAGATTAGTCAATTCTAAAGTTCGTACTAACGATGTTAGACGTTCACTGCAAAACCTATAAATAGCATTCGTCAGAATAGTTTTAATTTATCTCAAATATATAATATATGTGTTTATCTTTTATGGTACCTCAAAGGCTTTTTTTCTATTAATGTAACCTCTTTTAAATGCTGAAGAAATGACGCCGGTGTTTCCGCTACCACATTTTGTACTCGCATGCGCGTCTATAAAAATAGCGAAGATAATTATTTAAAAATGAAATGTAAAACGATACTAAAAATTCCTACTTTAAGATATTCAACAAATCGCCGAAGGAAAGCAACAAAATGTTCGGCGCGTCTTATAGCACCAGGGACTGCCTCGTTTAACAAGTCTGCCGGAAGAACTATTATAAATCATATTTGATATTAAAAAATTATCGAGAATTAATATTATAATTGATATCAAAAATCTGCATACCGGGATTAGTCATAAATATATCTTCATCTCTGCTTAACCTTGCCTCGTTTAACCCTATATCATAATAAAGCTAATGAAAATTATTTTCGCCTTGAAACTATAACTAAACACGAATACCATCAACTAGTTTTCTATATTCAGCTTGCAATTTTCGCGCATCAGTCTGTTTTATTCTTAAAATCAGAATTAAGATTGTTTATGAGCATTTCTATTTATATATATCATAAAAAATAAGCTAATTTAATTACTGAAAACTTACTGGTTAACTACTTCTGTAAGCTCGTTGATACTTCTAGCGCTCGAGTCTAATATAGGCTTAGTAATATCAATGCTCAGAGACTCTATGCATACATTATCTATATTATTTGATTTTAACTAAGTTAATTAAGACATATTAATACATAAATAATTTATTACGAAATTAATTACCTATATTGTGAGCTTCATCGAATACTACAATTGCTTCTTTGGATAATTCCTTTGATATCAGGTCAGCTACCTTCGGATCTAGCAGGTAATGGTAACTATATATCACAACATTTGCAGCCGAAATCTATTAAATTACTCTAGATTTAGCTATTTTGCAGAATAATGATATGAATTATTTCACACCTACCAATCGCCTTGCTAAATAATATGGACAATATCTCTCTTCTTGGCATCGTGCCTTAAGCTCTTCAAGTGTGTAAACACCATATGCCAGCAATTTATTTTGATCTGCGGATTCGAGTGTCTAAAAAAGATACAAAACAATTGAGACCTACTTAGTTATACCTTTTATAAGTGCAACATCCTATAAACGCACGCTTTTTATCTAATCCCTAGGAATGCACTTAAGGAGAGTTTACTGTATATATATTATATTCTAAGCGGATTTTTATTCTCGGAAAATCGAATGTTTACCTCATAAAAATTACATAATTCCACGTTTGATGAGTTTTTTGCTTTCTCTCTGACCCATGATGCGGTCATATTTCGACAGCGAGCATCAACAACTTTACCTTTTTTTTCTTTGCTAACCTAAGTTTACATGCATATTCAAAGATTTTTAATATGAATACTATTTCAGAATTTGAAAAACAAAGAAATTGAGAAAAATTACTGAAGGATGTAAACACAGGTTTTTTCTCGATGTCAATCCGATCCCAAGAAATTTTTCCTTAGCGCCATTCTTTTGACGAAATTCATATAGATTTTTTAGTTCTGCTAATGCTTTCTCAATCTCTGGTACTGTTCTTGAACAATATATTAGTTTTCTGTTTTCTTTTGCATGATACTAAAATAGAATTGAAATTTATCCAAAAATATTAATCTACAAGTCAATCGTGGATAATAAAATAACGAAGACATACCATTTGATAGGCCACGATTAAAGAAAGAAGGGATACGGTTTTCCCTGTCCCTGAAGGCATTTCCAGAAGACAATGACCCTATATTAACCCGAAAGATGAATTGAGATATTGAGAAAAATTCAAAGTAATAGCAAGCTTATATAATACCCCGGCGTCAAGTCCCTTTTTCAGATCAGCCATGTATGCATATTGCTCGGGATATATTTTGTCATATGGGAAAAGGACAGGGATTTCATCTATGTAAAACCTGTAAAAACTTAAAGCATTGATAATAATAATTTCTTTAATCCAATAAATAGAGTACCTCATGTTGAAAAAGAATTTGCCTTCCAATTAAGATAGAAACGCGTGTGGAGTTATAAATTTTTTTAGAATGTAGGATCATCATGCGCAGTTTTACCTGATACACTGAACTGAACACCAACATGTCTCTAGCCGACGAGCTCCTCGCTGATCCGGATTTTTCAAGTACCAATGAAGTGGAGGAACCCGGGTTGTCTGATGAATTAATGCGTGATCTTGAGGATATAGAAGAGTTAGAAGAAGAAATGATGGAGGAGGATGAAGTTTCTGAAGAACCACCTATACCTGAAATGTCACACATGAAAGATGTCAAAAAAGTGGCAAAGTTAATGAGCTCTAAACAAGTGAAGGATGTTTTAACTGTACGTTTACTCTCTTTTGTTCAGTTTGGTTATCTGGTTCCTTATATTAATATAATTATACGATATACAAATTAGAGAATTGATGAACTTCGTAACCAAGAGCGTTCTCAAATTCAGATAATGGGCCCTGTAGAAGAAGATCCAGAATACAAGCTTATCGTGCAGGCGAACAATCTTACTGTAGATATTGATAACGAAATTCTAATAGTACATAAAGTAAGAACTCGATTACTTTTTATTTGAAGCTTGCGCACGTCCTTTATGAAACCTTCTAACCAACCCAAATATCTGAAATATATCTAGTTTATCCGAGACCATTATGCAAAAAAGTTTCCTGAATTAGAATCATTAGTTCTCAATCCTTTGGATTACACGAGAGCTGTGAAAGCTATTGGAAATGAAACGGTATGATCTTTTCAATTGTAAAAGTTACGCTAGCTGAGCTCAGATAATACGTTCGAAATTATGCATGTTTTCTACTTTTCCTTTACAGAACCTGACCGTGAGGCTCGTCCATCGGTCCCTTTTACATTATACAGGATCTAACTAAAGTCGATTTGAGATCTATTCTTCCGTCGGCGACGATAATGGTGGTTACAGTTACCGGATCCACTTCCCTTGGGCAAAAGCTTTCTGACGAGGAGGCCGCTATTGTGGATGATGCTTGTGAAATGGCGTTTGAATTAGATCTCGCAAAGCGAAAGGTAATCCATGAAAATTTGTGCCATCATTCTTACTAAATCTAATAAGATTGAAATTTTCTTTTGATGCAGATTTTGGAATATGTTGAATCGCGAATGACACTTATTGCCCCAAATCTTTCCGCTATCGTGGGCAGCACAACAGCCGCCAAAATATTGGGACAAGCGGGTGGTTTAATGGCACTTTGCAAAATGCCTGCCTGTAATGTTATGGTGAGTAATCTCTACTCTCCGTAAAAAGCAAATGAATATTAATAGATTTTTTCATCTGAAATTTTCTCTAGCTTATTGGCATCCAGAAAAAAACTAGTACTGGGTTTTCTACTGCAACTTCGCCAAAACATACCGGATATCTCTTTCAATCTGAAATTATTCAGAGAACGCCACCAGATTTACGGTTCAAAGCACAAAAAATAGTTGCAGCAAAGTAAGAATAGTTTTCATCATACGTTATGTTTTTATATATCTAATAAGTAGTAATGTTTTAATTTATTTATTTTATAGATGCACTTTAGCGGCAAGAATGGATCGAATGCATGATTCACCGGATGGTAATTTATTGTTATGTTATTTATATCATTGATATCTTTTAATTTTTTTTATTGCATTAGGTTCATATGGGCGGAAATTAAGGGAGGAGATTGATAAAAAACTCGAAAAATTACAAGAACCGCCGCCTACCAAAACCATCAAACCTCTACCTGTTCCTGATGAAGGTCCTAAAAAACGAAGAGCTGGAAAAAAGTGAGCAAATATTAAATATTAAAATTACTTGTGAACCTAGCATTACTAATTTCTCAATAAACAAACCAACAGAGTGCGACGAGCTAAAGATGCATACGCGGTAACAGAACTTCGAAAAGCCCAAAATAGAATGGCATTCGGAGTAGCGGAGGATGAAACTGGTTCGTTTGATAGGACAAAAGGATTAGGATTAATCGGGAAGAACTCGGGGAAAATCCGTGCAGCTGTGGCCGATCAAAGAGTCAAACGTAAGTACAAAATGTTTCTTTAAAATAAAGACTATTATCTTAATAACAATAAAAAATCTTAATCTTTAGCTAAGGCTCCACGGCGAGCTCAACTGATGGGCGGTTCTTCAGGTGCTACATCGGGGTTATCCTCGTCTTTGGCTTTCACGCCCGTTCAAGGTATTGAATTAATTAATCCAGAGGAGTCCCAAAGAAAGGCTAAAGAACCAAACGATCGATACTTCACCGGTGGTGCTTTCTTAAGAGTTGGAAAACCTAAGCAACCTTCTCCGCTTTCTCAAGTGCAGCAGAGGCCAGCACCTCAGGGTCAATAAATATGGTTGTTTCATATCCTATGAATGGTACTTTGGTTTATCATCTATAGTTTATGATTTTTTTCAGACATTTCGATGGGAAACAACCAGGCTGCATTTGATGTACTCAACATGATTTATTTCTGTAATAAAATTTTACATCCTCATTGTTTCGATTGTTATTTACAAAAATAACTCGTTTTTATACTAGTTGTCTCAATTTTATTCTTTTTGTTATGGTTAAATTTCTTTAAATCTATTGATAAATATATTGATGGTATATCCTATATTTTTCTTGTTTCAATATTATTAAGTTAAATAATTTAATTACTATAAATAAAAAAAATTAGATTATAGTCTCAAGGTAACCATTGGGGGCATTCCGTCCTCTTCTCTTATGGAGGGACTAGCACGATTACGTCTAACGATCCCCACATTGCCAAGAGCCTTTTTGTCTTTTTGTTTAGCACCGTGGAGATGTTGAGCATCGTTACATATAGGACATTGTGGCGGGCTGCCTAAAGAACGCAAAAGCGTCGAGTGCACTACTTTAGCACCAACACTGTATTGTTTGCCTTTTATCCTTGCGGCAGTTTCAGAGAATGATGGCGATTCATCCTCGAGTAGGCATGATTCGTGGTATGCGTGACGACAAAAAAATATAATGGCGGTAAAATTTTTTGTTGCAATATCTAACAAAACACGAAATTGTGTTAGAATAAATCGCATTTTGCAGATATTGTTATGCAAAAAAACTATACCATCTATAATAATTAATTCTTGACATACGGAGCAAACAAGATCGTCTAAATTGAAAAAAAATTAAAAGCTTGATAATTGGAACAAGATTTAAGAATGCCAATTCCAATATATACCTCCACATGATGTGCCACGTTTCTGAGCCCGTTGAAGTTGATCCGCCATAGCAACACTATCACTAACTAGAATTCTTTCACACCCTTCTCGCAAAGAAGCCTATTTATATTGAGTTATGTTAATATTATAATTATCGTGTAATAAAAAATTTTAGTACAGACCTGTAAATTGAAATCCTGAAGGATTTTTATTAAAGCATCTTTCAAACCAGGAATTTCAAGATCATCGGGAATTTGGCTTATTAAGCGAATTGGATCGATGTCGGTTCCACCAAGATTTTCCAATAAAACTTTGATAAATCCTATTATATAAAGAATAATAAAAGATCTTAGTCTGATGCTTAATAATAATTTATTTAATAAATAATGTAATACTTGCGTGGTTTGTCAAGTGAATACTTCAACAAGTCTTCCCATAACGCGTCATCTTCTTGTTCTTTGGCAAAGTCAATCGCCTAACGTAAAAAATTAGGATAATTGGCTAGGTTATAAAATAATTAAAAAAATTCTACTTACTCTTTGAACATCCTGAAGGCGATCGATGATCAACATAAGCGCCTCTTTATTATTCCCAGTGCGTCCAAGGATGAAAACCATTTCAGGGACCAAATCCCGTTGCTCACAAACTTTGTATGCCTAAGCATAACATAAATTTAATAAGTTTGGCGGTTTTGTGAAATAATATTAATATAATTAAATATACCTTTTCTAGGGAGTAATAGTTACTATTTCGTAAAAATTCCATCAAACGCGAAGGTTCATACTCCGCATATAATTCAACCTATTTTGAAAAAATGTCTTTTGTTAACTAATACAATAAACAAGCGCGATTGCAATAAAATCCCTTTACTAAACCTGTAGATCATGATACTCGTAGCCCATGTGCGGATCATGTAGAAATAATGCGTCCAAATATATAAACATGAATTTAGGATGTTTTTGCAATTGTTTAACAACTCTAGAAATCTTTAATTAAATAAATTAATTAGCTAAGAATTATCATTCGAACAAGAGAAATTAATATATATACCGGCACTGATTCTGTATTTTGTACAAGCAATTGCACGGCAGGTCCTTCACTTGGTTTCCTAATGGGCGTTAATTTCGGTGAAGGTTTTTCAGTTGGTTCGCCAAGATCATCTTTGTTTTCTATAGATTCTTTAGTTTCGAGTGATAACAAATGCTGATCAAACTCCATCAAAAGAACAATTTTATCTTCTATGGAAGAGAATAAACCATAATCGCGTATTAGATCAAAAACGTTCGGACGTCGAAGTCGAAGACTATACTCTAATGCTTTGTCGGGTTCACGATTGAATGTGTACCTGAAACATTTTCATATAAGAATCAAGTAGACCAAAAAATTTTAAACAACAAATTTATCACTCACAATTCAGCCAAGCATTCCATTAATATTGGATTATCGGCATCTTTAAAAAGAGCATCTTCAACTGCAACTATTACACTTTGAATATTGTAAATTGTTGGTGGCCATCTTTTTATTGTACTATATAGAGACTATATTTTAAGAATAAAAATATCAATATCAAACGAATTTTATATATAAATGAACTAACGTTTTTTTCGAATATATTACCTCATAATCTTGATTAAGGAAATAGGCTAAAACCATTTCGTAGACCACACTACTCAATTGAGGATCTTTAAATGGAATATAAGGAGTAATTTCCTATATAATAAAAAATATAATTAGATCCACGACTATAATAAAAGGATAGAATATAAATTTTAGAAATTGTCTACCTGTAATTGACGTAGTTCGGCAAATTTAAAGATCCAATCATCCCAAAGTTTAGCTTCATCCCATTTGCTGGAATCAGTCTTTAAGATGGTAGGACAAGCCATTGCTGCTTTCTCATATTCTCCTGCATGATTTTATATAAAATTAGAATATGATCACAGAGAATTTAAAACTAGCAATGAAAAAAAAGATAAAAAAAAATTTAGCTTACCTTTGTCAATCAAATACGATAAATACTTAAGACCAACTTCAGTCACATCATAAGTTTTGCTTCCACCCCAAGCTTGAGCTTCTCGCAAGGCACCTAAAGCTTCCTCATATCTCAATCTATCAAGTAGCCATCCAATATGATCATCCAAATCGCGTGGTTTCGCGACAACAAGATCCTTGGGACTCACAACATAGAAGAGATCTTCGTCAGAAGGTAGAAAATCAAGCACATAGTCGTTTGCTTGATATTGCTGAAAGCTATGGAGTGATAAGGCATCTGAGGAAATCTCTTCGTTTGATGAGTTGATTATACGCAATTCAGGACGTTTTGCGCGCTGTATTTCAAAATTTTATTAAGATCAAATTATCATAAGATAGAAAAATGTATTATGATCTATATACCGGTCTTCTTTGTTGTTCAGGGTTGCTAGTTTCTTCGTTTTGTATTATGTCGTCAGTGATGTATGCCATTAATAGCATCATGTCCTTAAATGGGGCAATTCCGCATACTATAAAATCAGTCCTGAATCTAAATAAAAAGATTCGTTTGAAAATTAAATAGATAAATAAAGACGATAATAAATAAAATGGAAATAAAATATTTATTACAAGGCTATTATTTCGACATAAAGTGAAGGGCCTTGAGTATTCTCCATTCTTGTTCTTTCCTATATAAGATAAATAAGTATTAGGCAATACATACACAAAAAATCACCAAAAAAATTTGATATATTATCACCTTCACTACTCCCACTTGTACATGATCAGCCCATCCGATCAACAAATGAGTATCATTCCTCCAGCAAAGATGGCATCGATACAGGTCAGGACGTGGACTATTATCAGGCCGACAAATCCATGTAATACGTTGTTTCGAGTTCATATCGTACATTTTAACGCCCTATCCAGATCATCACGAAAAAACGAAATCCTTCATGAGGTAAATTGCAAAGAAACTAATTGGAACTTTTCAATTCTTTGATTTACCATATCGTTAGCCCAAGCAATCAATGAACCTCGCCATTTTACAGCATATATTGGACCTTCACCTTGGTGTAAAATGGTGTCGACATTACTACCAAACCAGCCTAAAAATAAATTTCTTATTCAGAAATTGGCATCATATCTTGCTAAAAAACAAATGTATCATAAATATGAGCGATACCTTTTTCATGCAAAATAAGTTGTCCAGCTAATCCACCTGATACAAATTGACCAGTTGCATTTCTGGTAAAATTTGGATCAAGCGCTACACATTTTAAAGGCCTCTTGTAATTATAATGCCGCACTTCTTCATTATAGAGACCATTAATTACAACTCTTCCTGTGTGAAGATATGAAGAGATACATTAATATACTCATACATACTCATTCACAATACTAGCTATAAACGGATCGATTACCATCCATCGACGCGCTAGCAACGTATTCACCAGCAACGTCAACTGATAAATCATGAACGGTAGCAGTATGTGCCGAGAATCTCTTGATTTCATTCCCTTCAAAATCGAATAATAATACGGCGCCATTGTGTGTACCTAATACCTAGATACAATAAAATGTCAGTGAACAAAAAACACTAAGGAGAATAGAATACTATTAAATAGTTGACCAAATACCACAAAACGATCAGACACAGCCATAGCACTTGCAGCATCCCGTTTTAAGATTTCTCCAACTCCAGCTCCCAACCTCTGATATTTAAGCTTGGGTTCTTCCTCCTCTTCGGAATCTTCGTCCTCATCTACCTCGGAGTCGTATTCGGAATCTTCTTCGTCCTCTTCTTCCTCTTCTTCCTCCTCGTCTGCTTCCTCGTCTTCCTCCTCCTCTTGAGACTCTAAAGCTTCTGCTTTTTTACTGTTTTGAGTCTCAATTATTTCGTCAAAAGTTTGTGACATTTCCTCGGTATAAGATTAATGATTAAAAAAAGCCAGTAATCAAAAACTGCGGTCGTATATAATCTCATTTGAATTTTATGACTCATCATTTTCGGGGTACAATGGATTCGTTTACGCTTGAACTTTTCCCTTCACGACAAATCCATATTTCTCTATTCCGAAACGTAACAAACGCAGCAGAACTTCGCAAACGACTCCTCGCCAGAGACCAAGAACTATCTTATGCTTTTATCGACGCGCGAGTCGTAAATAAAAAAATAATTACTAGAATAATGGTTGCTAGTTTCTGATTTATTTATTCTTTTATATTACATAAATATATTATTATTTTATTTTTATAGGTCCTTGACTTATTTCAAGTATTAGTCGCGGTAAATAACGCATTATATTATGAAAAACTCGAAAAACTTAAAACTTTCAATGTCCATTCAGAAATTGTGTACTTTCTTTCTCCCACAACTAATGTAATAAAATTTATTGATTAGAGGATTTAATGGTTTCTGTATAATAATATGCTTTTGGTTTTAGATCACAGAGTCTCTACGACGATTCGGCATCTTGGATGTAACTAATGCTATTCTGGTTGTTAAAGTTGGTGGCGATGCTGCTGATGTAGGTGTTAAATTATTTAATAAAAATCTCAATTCTAATAATGATTTTTATTAATAGGTTAAAGCACATCTTGTTTCACTCTTACGAGGTGAGATGGAATCTTCTCTTGACACAATTTCACGTTTCTCGGATTTAGGAGTTATCAAAAAAGTATTTATTATTGCAGGATTGATTTACTTCCGAGAGATATATTTATTTAAATGTTCTTTTTTTCATTTTGCCCACAGTATTATAAAATTGATAATAAAATGACCGATAGGCGCGAAATTTTGGATTTTTTGATTGGAACTATTGCGATCAAACCTGTTCTTTAGTTTGATGTTATGCGTATAGTTTATTAATTTTGGATAAAAAAACGATAGCAAGCATATGATATATACAGTGATCTACATTAATCACATGATTATCACTCACATGATTAAAATCTAATACTGCACTATTCCAAAACAAGAAAAAAATACACAAACTTTAACAATTAATTTTTTAATAATTTATAAATAAATATTGTAAAAAATTTATATTATTTTATTTAGAAAAATATGAATTTTATTAATATCTAGTTGGCTTTTCATGATTATTTAATATAGCTTGAATTTTGATAAATTTTTAATTAAATTTATTAAAATTTTTGATTTAATTTTATTTTACTTCTTTAAAACTATCATTAATTTAATAATATTTTTGGATGAGATTTGTGTTTTCAAATTCTTTTTTTCAAAATATTTTATAAATATTTAATTAAATTAAAATTTGAATTTAATATTGAATTATTTTTTTTATTAATTAATCATTCTTATTTTATATATTAGATATTATTATCTTGATATATTTTTTAAACTATTATAAAAGGATAAAAAAATATTTTTTAATATTTTTATATATATAAAATCAATAATTTACATTATATTTTTTATGTGATTTATATCAAATTCAGTAATATATATTATTTAAAATAAAAAAATATATTTGTTATTATTGATAATAATACCAGATTTTTTTATGAAAAATTTTTTAGTGCTTTAATATAATCATCTTGATAGAAATATTAATTAGTTATTTTAAAATAAAATTTCACAAGAAATATTTTTTCTTAAAATATAAAAGATAATTTTATATATAAAATTTTAAGTTATTATTATTTTTTAAAAAATTATTTATTTTTTAAATTTTTT
>CAJVPS010000777.1:0-19873 GCA_910591765.1 Ambispora leptoticha | reverse complement strand
TTATTTTAATATAAAAATAAAAATTATTTCTTATTAAAATTATAAATTTTTATATAGAGAAAAAATTTTAATTTTCACTATGTTTTATTAGTAAATTTAGCCTCTGAGTCATTATTTTTAATCACCACTGTATATAAATTCTTGAAAAGAATATTTTAATATTAAAATGTTAGATATATATTAAATAGTTAATTATTCTAAAAATTTTATTAATTAGAAATAAATATATAATATAAATATTATTAAAAAAATTTTAAAATAATATAAAATTACTAATTTAGTTAAAATTATAATTTAAAAAATATTTATTTGAATTTATTAAGTAAAAAAAAAAATAAAAATTATATTTTATTAATATTTTAAAAATATAAAATATAATTTATTAAATTTTTTAATTATTAAAATTTTATTTTTATTTAATATTATTAATATTTAAAAGAATTATATATTAAATTATACAAATAAACAAAGTTAGAAATTTATATATAATATTTATATAAATAAATAACAAAAAACAAAATATAATTTACTTAAATATTATTGATTAATAATTATTTTTATCACATTTTTATTTAATTATTATTATAATATTTATTTTATAATTCATTTATAATTTTTTTATAATATTTCTTATTATACAAAAAATTTTTATAATTATTTTATTAATTAAAATTCAGTTAATTAAATAAAAAAAAATATTACATATTTTTCTTGATATTATAACAAATAATAACTCAAAATTTATAAAGAATTTTTGAAATAATATTTCTTAACATGTATAAATTTAATAATATAATATTATTTCTTGAAATTTTATATTAAAATATCAAACTGAAATTCTAAAAAGAATAAGAACATATAAAAATTATTTAAACAATAAGCAGTTAAAAATAATATATATTTTAAAATATATAGAAAATAATTATATTAAACAAAAATATTTTATCTTAATAAATTTCTTGATAAAACATAATAAATCTAAGAAATTTAGTAAAATAAAATTAAAAAAATAATTATCTCTTATATTTTGATTATTTAAAATAATTTTATGCATTCTTATTTTTTAAAGCTTTAATTTGTCACTTTTAACACAAATAATATTATGCTATTGAAATTTATGATATTAAAATATTCCAGAAATCCTAAAGAATATTTTCACGTTTTTTAGAATAGCACATTTTTTTATTATTATGGTAAAAATTTGACTATTAAATTTTTCGACAATTTTTCTAACTTCTAAAATCATCCATTTGTGCCTGAAATGCTACAAAACTTTCCTATGTTATTACTATACAAAAGGTCGTTATATTAATAAAAGTCGGCTGTCTTATTTTTTTGTATAACACGATAAATTGCATAAATGTATCGCACTATATTTATCTCACAAATTTCGACAAATTCTATTATTAAAGTACAAATCTAAATTAATTGGAACAACTAAATTTTAGTAGTACATATTGAAACTTAATTAGGTAGTCGTAATATTTATGATCAGTATATAAATATTTTGATTTACGAGTTAAATTGTGTATTTGAGAATTGCCCACTCTTCTCACGACCTAAGCGTCTTGCACGAACGCTTTCACGCAAAATATTTAATACTTCGACAGTAGTTTCCCAACTAATACAGGCATCAGTAATAGATTGCCCATAAACAAGAGTTGAAGGACCGTCCGGTGGAAGATCTTGTCGCCCTTGTAATAAAATAAAATAAAATTTAATGTATATATTATAATTTTTTTATATAATTACATGATAAGCCCTTACCCTCTTTAAGGTGACTCTCAATCATTACGCCAAAAATATTATTGCCAGTTGCTGGAGATTTAAGTTGTTCAGCCTTCATCGTAAGGTATCGTTAATATTCAAAGGTAAAGATAAAATTTAACTAGGCATATTTAATATAGTTATACTTACAATATCTTTTGCCACGTCAACTTGACGACTGAAAATTTTTTGACTATTCCCGTGACTGCAATCAATCATCACGCGAGGAGCCAATCTTTCTTTCGTCAATTTTTCTATAACACTTTTAACGTCTTCAGCTGAATAATTTGGTCCTTTAGCGCCACCTCTTAAGATTACATGACAGCTATCATTACCCTAAAAGAAAATTTTGATTACAATAAATTGATGTCAATAAATAAGAAAAATTTTTATACTTGCTTCGGTTGCTACAATAGCACTTAATCCTTGCTTTGTAACTGAGAGAAAATGATGGCTAACACTGGCTGCTTTTAGAGCATCGACCGCAATAGAGATACTCCCATCCGTACCTTTAAAGAAAATTAATAATCAAAAATATAAATATCTCAATAATTTTCTTTCTATTTGAGCAATAAAAGTTTAACCATTTTTAAAGCCAACAGGCACCGACAATCCAGAAGCCAGCTCACGATGCACTTGTGACTCTGTAGTTCTAGCCCCGATTGCGCCTGAAAACGCGGACGTCCAAAAATAATATATTAATAGGCTACAGGGTAAATTATATTATTATACGCGTAGTTAGAAGTCCTACGGGTATAATTATTATTTATCATTCATAATCACCCCATGCAACCAAATCCGCTATATATTGCGGCGTGATCGTATCTAGAAATTCGCAACCACACGGAAGGCCTAATTGATTCTATAGAAAATAAAAATTAATATAGAGTAATAATACTAAATATGATGAGATATCAAGTAAAAAAAAAAGAGATGGTTACCAGATCAAGTAACAGTTTACGCGCAATACGTAGTCCTTTATTTATTTGGAAACTAAAAATTTAATATGTATATATATTAACAAAAGATGTTGCAAAAAGGAGTAAAGCAATCAAAGAATCTATCGCACCTATTATTCAAATGTGGATCATTGATCAATCCTTTCCAGCCAACTGTTGTTCTGGGTTTCTCAAAGTAAACTCGCATAATTATACAAAGATCAGATTTGGCTTCATCAGCGTAAGCCTTCAATTTTTCCGCTAGAGACAATTATCGTTAATAATGAATCACGCAAGATGTCTCATAAGGCACAAAACAAATAATGATTTACTAACCAAATTCAAGAGCGGCACGAACATCGTGAACGGAACAAGGACCAACAACTACCAAAAGCCTATCGTCTTGACCTTTGACGATTGCTTCCGCTCCAGTGCGTCCACTAATTACACTTTGAGCTGCTTGCATGGTTAATGGGAGATCTTCCATCAAAATTTGAGGAGGAATAAGAGGTTTGATTTGTTTAATGCGTTTATCGTCCAATTCATTCAACGCTAGCATAAAAGAATTTACGTTAATACAACTGAATGTTGCTCTATAAAGAAAATCAGCCTAGTTATAAGTTGGTTTAATATACCTTCGCGCACATGTTTTGCCGTCATTTTTATAAGTCAAATAAGCCGTCAGTAGGTGTTCGCGAGCTTATTTTTTTAGTGTCGATCGATCAATTGAGCTGAAAGTCCCGTGATTGCATTTGTTTTTCCAATGACACGTAAAATACGCGATTTCGCGATTTCTGGTCTTTATACACTATTCTGAATTTTGTACACAAGTATATGGTCTTTCCCGCTAAAACATTGCACAACATGAATAGGAATTCACTTCGAGTTAACGCCGGTTTGAGAAAACAAGAAGTTAAAGAAGCAAACATTCAAGTTGCCGTCCGTTGTAGGTGAGCAATGCGAATTTTCCTTTCACTAAATCCAATCAAGAGCGACTGAATTTCCATAAAATAAACTCTGACATTATATGTCTTATAGAGGCATTAATAGACGTGACAGTTCAAAACGGAAGAAGGAAAGCGAGTTTTCTGTGGACCCTTCAAGGTCACAAATTAAATCCCTTAAAGAACATGGAAAGACATATACTTTTGACCGGGTTTTTGGCGAAAAATCAACGCAGGCTGATATTTTTAAAGAAATAGTAGCTCCCATGCTTGTGGAAGTATGTAATATGTAATGATATAGTTTATTGCGTTTCTTTTCTCTTGAAAGGTTAATGCGCATTATTAAAGATTTATTTTTTTCGAATTCTTTTCAGGTTCTATCAGGGTATGACATTTGACTTATTTTTTTACGCTAATGAATAATTTAAAAGTAGTTAAATTTAATTTTATCTATTTAGATATAATTGTAGTATCTTAGCATACGGGATGACAGGAACAGGCAAAACGTAGGCAACTCACATATTACTTAAAGAGTCAACATTGTTTTAACAATTCTGATATGTTCTTTAGTTATACAATGGAAGGTGGAGATCCTTCGACTGTCCCAATTATAGTGAACAATTGCCCTAGTCAAGACGCCGGCATAATTCCCCGCACTTTAATTGAACTCTTTAACAGCCTTTCAAAGTTCTCCGAATATAGCGTAAAACTCTCATTTATCGAACTCTATAATGAGCAGCCGAGGGATTTGCTCTCGACCGAAAACAATCCTGAACAAATTAAAATTTATGACGATTCTCGTAAAGGAGGTGTTGTGATTCAAAATCTGGAGGAAGTCTTATTAAAAGATGCGATGCACGGCATCAATATTCTCAAACAAGGTTCTGAAAGACGTCGAAAAGCTGTGACGAATTATAATGCGCGATCAAGGTAATTCTTTGAAATATATAAGTTGATTTGATTGCGTCATTTTTATTTTTCTAATGGATAATCCATTTGATTTACACTCATAGTCGTTCACATTGTGTCTTTACGATCACGATACATATTAAAGAAACTACCACGGAAGGTGAAGAACTTTTAAAAGTGGGCAAGTTCAATTTAGTAGACTTAGCGGGATCTGAAAATATTGGACGTTCTGGTGCGGAAGATGGACACGCAAAAGAAGCGGGCTCTATCAATAAAAGTCTATTAACTCTAGGACGAGTAATCGACAAACTTGTTAGTGATTCAGCACACGTCCCCTACAGGTATCAAATATTATGCGAGTTCATTAATGTACATAAAACGGTTGCTGACAGCCTATATTTAGGGATAGCAACTTGACGCGGATCTTGCAAGATTCTTTGGGTGGCCGAACAAAAACCTGCATCATTGCAACTATATCTCCAAGTAGAAATTCTTATGATGAAACCCTAAGTACCTTAGAATATGCACATCGTGCAAAACAAATCAAGAATAAACCGGAGATTAATCAAAAACTTACAAAGATGGTGTTATTAAAAGAATATGTGGATCAAATAGAACGCCTTAAAGCTGATTTGCAGGTATTTATTATAACTATTAACTTTCTTTTGCTTTTTTTATTATTCGGTATAAAGATTAATTTTATAGTTTACACTTTAGGCTGCGAGGGAAAGGAATGGAATATTTCTCACGCCAGAATCTTGGCGAGCAACTCAAGATGAGATTCAAGATCTTAAGACGCAATCTAAAGACCTTCAGGATAATATAAAACAGTATCAAAAAGAAATTCATGAACTTAACGATAAGATAGGTCAGTATTTACGCATGGTAAATAGAGCGGATATATACATTTATATATATCATATATTTCATCTTTATTTTATTTGAATTTGTTAGGGCATATGGAACTCATTGAAATCAGCAATCGTAAAGCAGTGGCAGAATTTCAAGGAACCTTTTTGTCACTGGCTTCAGGACTTGAAGCAGCTATTAGCAAGTCAAAAACTATGGACCTTGAACTTAACGAGGCTATGCACAACCAATTATATACATTCTCAGATCAGGCACAGAAGGTAGTACTAGCTCAAAACAATTAAGTGTATTAAGTTTTATTATTATAATATAATTGACTCTATGTAAACAATTCAAGAATTTGATTGATAGTCAAAAATATATCGACATAGGATTCGACCAGCTTGATAAACGCCGCCAAGAGATCGAGCAACTCTCTACAGATCAAAATAAAGCTTATAGGGAACTTTATGATGAACAAACACGGCTTTTCCTGGGATATCGAGATGCGAATCTTGAAGCTCAAAACAAGCTCAATTCTAGTTTTGAAAACATTTTACAAGGCTTACGACAAGTGCTTGACAATCACTTTTCCAAGGTATAAATTTATCGAATGTGCTTGTTAAATTACATAACCTTTGTCAATTTTACAAAATATTTTGCTATTGAAAAACAGATAAATGCTTGCCATGATAAAGTCAATGAAGAGATGGCGTCTCTAATGACGACTACCCAGAGTCACGTTGAAGCTCAAGACAATACGATCAAGCTATTGCAGAATGTTTTGATGGATACTATAACCTCACAAGTATAACTCTAGTTATTTTTTATTTGTAAGCTGAGTTATTAAGCGAATTAATCTAATAATGTAAATGTTATATGATTTATGATTTTAGCAAAAACGCCGTGAACTATTCTATTCAGAAATTACCAATAAAATAAGTCAATTTGAAAAAGAAGACTGTGAAGACATCCTTTTTTTATGTTCATATTATGTTTGGTTCAATCAAAAATTTATAGTTTATTTCCTTAACAAATAAACACTAATGGGAAAATTCGCTCAAGAGACATCTAAAACCATAGAAACGACAACCAGCTTAAATAGAGAGCATCTGAGCGCTTTAGAGAGATCTTATGAATTGACGAAAAGTCATCTAACATCACTTGAGCAGGTAGATATTTACATATATTGAAGTAATCACAGTAATTCATCTATTTATTAAAAATTCTCTCTAATCTCCAGGAACCAAATGAGGAATTAAAAACAAAAATCGAATCGATTCAAACCGGAGTAAAGTCTCACAACGAATTATCAATAACTGCAGCGAATTCCGTTTTGGATGCATTGACCTCAACAAATGACTCCGGTAAGCAATGCGGGGCATTGTATTTTTTACTTATGAGATCCAATTGATTCTTAGTGCCCACGTTTTTTGCGTTTTTTGTTAGCTGACAAAACTTTGGAAAGGCTTGGACAAGAACACTCCAAGTCACTCGGAATATTCAGTAATGATATCGAGAAAATGTATTCCGATATGAGAGTTCCACTTGCTAATATTCAAGATGGATTACAAAATTCATTAATACCTTTCGAAGAAATGGTAAGAATTAATTTTTTTTTAAATAAACGCATATAACATCTCAATTCTAATATGATGCTTTAGACGCGCGAAAAAGCGAATAAAACACAAAGAGTCTATGATGATGCCATTTCATATATGCAAAAAGCCCGAAATGAAGTAAACATACTTCTGACAGAGAAAGTAAAGGTAATTATTATTATTATTATCATGATGATGATGATGCAATTAGAAAATTTATTTTTAGTGATTAAAAAAATTTATAGTCCGAGGTCTCTAGGAAGAGAACGAATTCCCGTGTGCCCCTGCCTATTTCTGCTACCTTTAAACGACAGAAGATTGATAACGACGATGCTATATCAGACTTATAATATATATCAGACTTATAATATAACCTTTAACTAGCATTCAATACGTAAATATGAGTTCGATTTTTTATTAACGACGTTTAAATATAATAATTCTTCCTATCTTCTTTTACTGAATTTAGTTTATTATTCTTCTGATTTTTTTTGAAGTACAGTTTGAGCGATGCGATCAAGATCACGCTGCCCATCTTGTGTAATTTTACGACCTCTAGAAAATTCAAATAAAAAACTTAGTTATTTTTTGTACTTGATTAGTAGTAATTTCAGAATTAGATTTAGACCTACATACCCTTTAGGATCTTTTTCTAGTACGTTTATTTTCTCTAGTGCCTGAAGGACTTTACGCGCTATAGCGCCAGATGAATCTGCGTGATGTGAGGGGCGGGTGCCTCTTCGCTTACGTCCACCATGAAGTTTTTTTAATGCTCCAACACCTACACCATTTCGTAAATAGATATGACGAGCGACGGCAGCTATTATTAATGATTTTCATTTTAGTAAAAATTTAATTTATTAATTTAAAGAAATAACGGAGTATATAAATTTACCTGCTCGAATGTAGAACCAATCAGCGTCATACGGTGCTAGTTCTTTATATGCGCCAGTTTTGACCAGGTCAACCCATTTTGGAACTTCTAGTTTACCAGACCGTTTAAGATATCCAGCATAGGCTTTAACAAACTCATGAGGATTAACGTCTTTTACCGTGGCAGACCCAACCATCTATACAATTAAAAGAAACCAAAAGACCAAATATAAAAAGATTTAATATAAATATAATAAGGGCAAACTTGTCAGTCCCACCGTTTAACTTCTATTCAAAACACGAGCATACTTCGCTCTTCCCATACTTTTTAAGTTTTCGATATTGCAAGGTCGAGAGAAAGAGAATTTATTCTTCACTTTATAAAAATTTTTTTAAACATCTTCCATAATTTGAATTACGAAATCAAACCAATCAAAATTAGTAAATCTAAACATCTAGCGCGTATAACCCGCGTTTTTTTTAAAATTGTTAGTTTTATTCAGTTTTTGTCGCTCTCATGGAATTACGTGTGTTGGGAAAATTTTCTCCATTTGGGGAAACGTTCATACATCATAATACTATTGATGACAGTGAACAAGCTTCAAGGCTTCAAAACAACCACAATATTCGGCCTTCGTTTGAATCTGCTTATCAACTTTACCCGTCACAAAGCAATGCTCAAACAAGTAAACTCAAAAATCGGAACTCTGATTTTGAGGAAGAAATATATGTCAAAGACAAACTTGTAGTTTGGAGCCGCGGAAACTTACTCAAAAAAAGTTTTAAGTTTGAAAGCCCTGTTATTCAGGCATTATTTGTCTGGTTCGAAAGTTATACACAAACGCCACAAAATTCTCTAGACGCTAAATCTTATGTTAATGTTTCAACACGCGAGCGCTGCCTGTGCGTTATACTTCATAATTCAGCGAAAGTATATTTCGAAAATGGAGATTCTCATGAATTTAGGATACCTTCTGTTCAGCGAGCTTGGGCTTTGGAGCTTGGGATATTATTTGAATGTTTCCTTGAAGATAATCCTTGTTTATCAGAGTCAATGCAAGACGATTCTACAACCGCACCACCCCCAACTCTGCTCAGTCTTCTTGATCCATTGGCCGAAATTAAAGCTATTTCGATAGTTGACAAGATACTTTATAATAATGATGAATTGGTTTTTTTGGGACCAATGAATCCTTTTACTAATGTGGATGAAGAATTGATTTTCGTTGGTGGAGCAATTACAAATGATCCCTTGATATTTACGTATAATCGTCAAATAGGCCGACAATATTTGTATAGATATGGAATCAAAAGAGGAAATAATATTATTGGCGAAATGGAAAATTCAGAACGACGGAGTTCTGGTTTAAAATCAGATTTGGTAGACAGGTTTTTACACCCTGATTCTCAAAGTTTCTTGTCATATGAAAGACGAGATTTCTCTGAGGCCTCTGTAGAGGTTTATTTAGAATTACTCTGGTCAGAAAATTGTCATACAAGGTAAAATATTTGCTCTAATTCTGTTTTATCAAGTCGTTTTTTTATTAATTTCCTTATTTTTTTAGTGAACCTATAAATAATTTTTCTGCATTTATTGCACATGAGTTCAATGGTGGAAAGGTCTTTGGAATATTTTCGAGATCAAAGGAGACCTTAACTTTATTAGACATCTTACAAGAACATGATCACTATCGGATCTCATTCAAGTCTCAGTTCTCAGCTTTGGCTGCGATGTCAATTTCAGCGACTCGCCAAAATTTATTAGATATGTTACTGCTTAAGAAAGATAGAACTTTGGAACTTTGGATCGGTGCTGACAAATTTTTGCCGATTACGATTCCGAACGAAGAGCTTTCTTACATGAAAGAAGAATCCTTTGTAGATAGGGTTATAGATATAAAAGATTGTGTCAAGCATCGAGTTAATATTGTACTAGCTGACAATATGGTTTTAAGGACAAGTCTCAAGTTTATACCGTCTTCCACCTTAGTTAGGAGTTGCATGGGCTCTTTAAGTTTCGCTATACCAGTTTCGGAATATCTTGAGTTCAAAATGAGGTTTCTTCAATATAATTTTGGGAATGCTAAAAAGTATATGGAAATTCCTCAGGCGAGTGAGTGGGAAAATTTCGTCGTTACCCTACTATCCTTTTGTCATACAAATCCTAGCGGTGATGTTGGTATGTCTGACAATGATCAAAGTACGTCAATTCTTTACAACGACGATGATTGGAATGCGATGTTGTCTACACGTCATCATTGCAAAATTCAATTAAACAGCATATATCAGAGTTTAGAGCCTCCTAATGCCCACGCAATGGATAAATCGATCATAAACGATTGCGAAAAGTCAAAAAAGCTTGCAGTCCTGTTTTCTTTCGAACGTAATTTCCAAGCATACCTTCCATCCATTCTGTATGCTTTGCATTTACTCTATGAGGATTTAAAATTGAATGTCATCTTACAAAAGTATATGCAGTATCACTTGCCGTTGCTAATGCAATTGGCCAGTTTGCTTGGCTGGGAGTCTTATTTGGATTATTATACGAGGCATAATATAACTGGGAAATCCTTGAAACTTGCAGAAGGTAAGCTTAATATTTAAAAATACACTGTATAATTAAATGTCGAATAATATATTAATCTGAAAATTTGTAGATACAATTAATACCGAGAAAATTGAATATAATAAATCAATACTTTCACCTCCAAATATTTACCAATGGATTCTTTATAGGCTAAGAACAAAAGGCGTCGTCACACAATTTCCTTCAGTACATGATATCAGTGTATTATTCAACATATCAATTACAGAAATTAACCGTGATTTCGATTGCTGTACACGAACATTAAAAGTCTGTGGCTTCTATAATGAGTTATTTGCAGTAGGCCCGGCTTCGATGGTCCTTAAAATGGCGCGGGAAGGTTTTAAATTGAAAGATGTAGATGCCTTACCTTTCGGTATTGCTCTGCCGTTACGCGAGGCCATCCGAAAATGTCGGATGCGCCCGCCAAATGATTGGCCTGGCGATGCTTATATTCTGATAGGTTGACATTGTCGTTTGATGTTATCCAACTCATTAAATAGAATTAATTGTTTTAAATTAAACAGGCAGAGAAGATCTAGCAGAGTTGATTTCTGGAAATCCAATAGCAGCCACTTATTTCCATTCTCGGCGTGGATTAAAATTGGTATTTTCACGAATATTCAACTCAGTATCAAAAATTTAAGAACACAAAGGCTTATTATATCTTTTACAGGATCGAAAACCTGATCACATTCACGCCATTTGTCAATCGATCACGCCTTTCGAAGCATCCACATCAAATAATCCAGGTGGGCTACCTGGGATTAATAATAATAATGGCAATAGCAATAACAATAATCGTGCAAACATTGCTATCGAAACCGCTACGGAGATTAGCAATCATGAAATATCTGATTTGCGCTTTGACCGAGATCGCAGACTAGTAGAAGTTCAACGACTTTTGCATCCTTCTAATATAATAAAACTGTCCTCAGTAGGAGCTGATCAAAATGGGAATGAAGGTGATATATCGGGTAGAAATTTAGAATGGATTTCTGCTCATTGTATGAAAAATTTTGCACAGCCTGTTGGACGTGGTATTCTCACGTATGGGACGACAACACCAATTGCTACCGAAGTATTTCCTATTCCAGGAATATGCACAAGCGTCCGAATATTACCTTCTAATACTGTTAGGGTTTTAGATAGAGGATTACGTTCTCAAGAAATTATCGATTGGCCTGAATTTCACGATGGTGTAGCTGCAGGTCTTCGTATTACTCGCGAAAGCACAGAAGTTGATGGATCATGGATTGCACTCAATAAGCCGAAAGAGCTCAGCAACGGTCATGCTGGATTCTTATTAGGTTTAGGTTTGAATGGACATTTGAGATCTTTGGGTGCATGGAGAGCTGTAGATTATTTGATGAAAACACCAAAACACGATATGACTTCGATTGCTTTGGTCATTGGTATTCCGGCGTCATATTGTGAAACAATGGACACTCAAATAACGAAATTAGTTGGGGTTCATGTGCCTGCTCTTCTCCCTCCCAACTCTACTTCTTTAAATGTTTCATCCTTAATTCAAACTGCTGCGGTGCTTGGAATAGGTTTACTTTATTTGGGAACATGCCATCGACGTATGGCTCAGGTCATGCTTGGAGAAATTGGAGGGAAAAGCTTAATGGCTGCAGAAAACACAGAAATTGATTATCGGGAAGGTTATTCTCTTGCGGCTGGCTTTGCTCTCGGTTTTATCACACTGGGTCGTGGACATGACGCTCCAGGTCTTGCGGATCTTGATATTTTTAAAGAATTGCGCTTGCTAATAACAGGTGGCAAAGGCAAAAATTTCGCTGCACCTTCACAAAACTCGGGATATGGGGGCTCTAGAGCCGGAGACATCAATGTGAATACAACATCATTAGGCGCAACGATAGCCCTCGGTCTAATATTCTTGAGGACAAACAATGAAAGTGTAGCAGATAAAATTACAATTCCTAAAACTGCCTACTTTCTGGATTTTGTACGGCCAGATTTTCTTGCAGTCAGAATTCTGAGCAAGAATTTAATAATGTGGGATAACATAGAATGCAATGTAGCTTGGGTCGAAAAGCATATTCCCGCATTTATTAAAGAAAAACTTGAAAAAAACCCCGACGATGATAACATTGAGTCTATAAAGCAATCCTATTACTATATACTTGCAGGTGCATGTTTTAGTATTGGCTTGAAATATGCAGGCTCGGCAGATGAAGTAGCCTTACGTTGCCTCTTACATTATCTGGACTTTTTCATGGGACGTGCGAATGCGCGAGGTATGCCAGAAAATATTCAAGATACTATGAAGGAAATCAATAATCATCTAATTAAATTATTTCTTCATACAATAAATAGCCACTTCCTTTGATCAAAGAATTACACATCAGACGGTAAAGACATGTGTAAACGTACTTACAACATCAGCTGGTATTGTTATGGCAGGCACCGGGAATTTGGAGTTGTTGCGAAGACTGAGAAAATTGCATCGACCGGAAATCAATCACGTTATTTCGCGTAATTATGGAAGTCATATGGCAACTAGCATGGCTTTAGGATTTCTGTTTCTAGGTGGAGGTACTTTTACTCTCTCTACGTCCAACAAAGCAATAGCTGCACTTGTCTGCTCTTTATTTCCTCGATGGCCGACAGATCCTACAGATAATCGAACACACATGCAAGCATTTAGACATTTATGGGTCCTCGCGCTTGAACCGAGGTGTCTTGTCGTTCGCGACGTCGAGACGAGAGAAGCATGCCACATGCCTGTTAAAATAATTGTCAGGGGCACAGAGGAATCACATGAAGTTCAAATAGAAGATGGTCATTCAAATAAACTAGAGCATATGGTTGCCCCTTGTTTATTGCCAGAAGCAAGGTTTGTGGAACGGATTGAAATTGATACTCCTAGATATTGGCCGATAAGTCTTGACTTGAGGAATAATCAAACACTTGCCAACCGATTTTGGCAAAATCCAATTATATATGCTAAAAGAAAGATGGGACATCTGAGTTACTTGGAGGTAATCTCTAATTAGTTATTTTTATTTACTCTTAGTTGAATATTGATAAGTGTATAATATTTTTTAAATAGGATCCTCAAAGTATTTGGAGTTTGAACTCGCGCCTATTTCCACGCAAAACACCAAGTAATCAATCAACTGGCGGTCGACACAGTAATAAGTGGGAATTTGTCAAGGTTTTCTCATCAGATCCTCAAGTCTTAGCTTTTGCAAGGCATTTTTGTGAAAATGAAATGGATCGAGATTTAGCGACATTTTGTACTGGCGTCTTGCAGGAATGTTTAAACTCGGATAAGCCTGAAGCGATTCAGATTTATTTAGCTCTCTATCAAAGCCAGCAAAATCTTAATATGAATGTGCTTTTATTATGGAACATCAAGATTCTTCTCGCTTATTATGAGCATACTGTAATTTCTTGTCCTGATGCGACTCAAGATTATGCTCTCATCCAAAGTGCGTTCATTACTTCAATTAGGCAGAATATGAATAAGTTCTTTTCTCCACCATCAGAAAACGAACAATCGTCATTTGCTCGTATTTTACAATATTACTTTACAAATTTGAAATTCCCCTCAGCCGAAGAATTGGAAGGCACGAATTCTACCGAGCTATTAACTCGATTGGCCAATTTTCTCGTCTATAATGATGTACCAGATCCCAAAACAATACGCAATATTAGTAGTTGCATTCAAAGTTTACGAGCTAGTCTTGCACAGGATCGTGTAATTTACGATGATAGTGGATTAGTGAATGGTCATGTGCTCAATGTACTCTTGATATTCTTGCCGCATTTAACGAAAAAGACTATTCAGACAATAGTAAGAATGTTGTCATAAATAGAGATATGTGCAGCAAAGTCTATTCTTTGCATAATAACAATAATTAAAGTTAGTAACCCTTTCGAGTGTTTATAATTGTCATTATAAGGTAACTATCCATTTTTAATTAAAGTTTGGTGTTGGGCGTCTCCGCTGCCTTTTTTGTACAATCACATATATCATGGATAACGTTATGGTAATGACGCATATGGATATTTTATTGGATACGAATTTGAAGCCCTTATATAGTCAAGAAAAGCTGATTTTCTAATCTATTCTTTTACACTATACAACAATTATCCTTAGACATAATGATTATTCCTTTCCTACAAGTTTAATTTTAAGAAGCGATTGTCACTTCGACTTCAACGCCGGGTTCTATTGAGATAGAAGTCTATGATGCCGATCAGGGATAAAATTTAATCGAAAATTCCAGCAATTAAAAAAAATCAACAGTCGAATTATTATCATAAAAAACAACAACAAAGATGCTTACAATTTGCTTAACGATTTCACTGGGAGAATGCAAATCAATCAATCGTTTATGAATTCTCATCTCATAACGATCCCAAGTCTTTGAACCTTCACCACAAGGGGACTTGCGGGTAGTAATACGCAATACTTTTGTGGGAAGACGTACGGGACCTTTTACGCGCAATTGCTTATCTTTGGCGCGATGGATTAAATCAGCGCATACTTTTTCGAGTTCTTTCACTTTGCGCGAAGTCAAAGTGATACGGATACGATGAACCTATTCACAAAAAAAGATGAAATCCCAATATGTAAAGACCACAATATCATCAAAAAAAAATAACGATTTTTATGTATATATCTCAATCAATTTATCAAGAAAAAATAAAATTTTCACAACAAATGATTTTTTATTTAATTAATGATGCCAATTTTTTTATTATCACCTTTGGCGCTTCTTCAATATAGTCGTCTTTGCCTTTAGCGACGTAACTCATGCTGGCGTTGTTAATATTTTACTGTTCAGCGGAGACAGCGGTGACTAAAGGACCAAATTCAAGAGTAAGAATTAAAAAAATCGAAAAAATGAGACTGCAGAAAGAGGAAAGAGATGACCATCAAAAATTTGAGCACCATTTTCTAAAAAAAATCCAGTGAAAAATTTTATCGTAGCGGTAGATGATCATTCAACATACACATACACATATATACACACGCACAAAACCATATTATGATAAATTATGCAAAATTTTGCCCAGATATTTGCCTAAGCTGATTGATGCAACACATTAATAAAACCCCATAATTAAACGAGTGAAAAACTTCCCCACCAAATTTTTTGTCTCTTGACACTCAAAAAAAAATAGCCAAAAAATAATTCCCTTAAAATAAACATTTGTCTTATCGTACCAAGGAAGCCACCCTCCAATCTAAACCTTGCAGTTAACATATAATTTTCTCAGTAAAAAAACCAGCTAGCTATACATACACACTTTGAAGCTCTACTATTTATATTGGTCTACTCTTCACATACTTGCCACACTTAAATATTTTATTGTCTTAAATCAAACATCTCTGTATACTCTTGAAAGAAATCTACCATTTCAATAGGGCTATTCTCTCATACGCCCAGCTTCTTTCTATAAATAATATTTCACTAAAAAAAAAATACAAGCCTATTTGAACTCATCACCCTTTCCCCTGTATTATAATTTCGTTTAAATATACTGTTCAAAATGGCTAATAATATTACACAACCACAGCAGCATCAACAACATCTAAAGTAAGTTTCCAAAGCTTTTTCCATTAAAAGCACCTTTTGCATTCTGAACGTTTTGCATTTGGCTTTTAATTCCAGGTCATTAGGAATTGTTGTGCATAAATGACACGAAATAATAGATAGTTAAACTCGTAATTTCACCAAATTAACTGTGTGTATTATTTTGATTTTCATCATTATACAGCCATGAAAATGATAATTGGAAAAAAAATCTGCGGTTTCCACCAAAAGATAATCGGCCGCAAACTGAGGTAGGCCGAAATCACTATTTTTTCGTTCTTTAGTTCACGTTTCTCAATCCTCTCGCGAGACTTATGAAATAATGTAATTTGTATTACAGGATGTCACTAACACAAAGGGTAACGAATTCGAGGACTATTTCCTTAAACGTGAACTTCTGATGGGTATATTTGAGGCCGGATTTGAACGTCCATCACCTATTCAAGAAGAATCTATACCCATCGCATTAACTGGTCGAGACATCCTCGCAAGAGCCAAAAATGGCACAGGAAAAACGGCGGCATTCGTGATTCCTGCTCTAGAAAAGATCAATACAAAAAAGCCAAAAATTCAGGCACTTTTGCTTGTCCCAACAAGAGAATTGGCCTTACAGACATCGCAAGTCTGTAAAATGCTCGGAAAACACATGGGAATTCAGGTGATGGTAACAACCGGCGGTACAACATTAAAAGACGATATCTTGCGACTCAATGAAGTTGTACATATTGTTGTTGGTACGCCAGGGCGTATCCTGGATCTCGCCGGAAAGAATGTTGCCGACTTCAGCGAATGTCCAACTTTTGTTATGGACGAAGCTGATAAATTATTGAGTCCTGAATTCTCTCCAATCGTCGAACAACTTTTGAAGTATTTCCCCAAAGATCGACAAATAATGCTGTACAGTGCTACTTTCCCCTTAATTGTAAAAAGTTTCAAGGTATTGTTTTTGCGTTATATTTTATACTAATTCACGTGTAAACAGAAATATGCACTTCCACATTCATTAATATCAATCAACTATTTAGGATAAACATTTAGTAAAACCATATGAAATTAATTTAATGGACGAACTTACGCTCCGTGGCGTTACACAATATTATGCTTTCGTCGAAGAACGACAAAAAGTACATTGTTTGAATACATTATTCTCAAAGGTTTGTACACTCATTTAGATGATTCAAATCATGTATGATAAACTTGCATCATTAATATTAAAGAGGTTTATTGATTAATTGTATATTTTTGTGCTTTTTTATTGTCATTTTAGCTCCAAATAAATCAATCTATTATTTTCTGTAATTCAACAAATCGTGTCGAACTTTTAGCCAAGAAAATCACCGAACTTGGATATTCATGCTTTTACAGTCATGCAAAGATGTTGCAAAGTCATCGTAATCGTGTTTTCCACGATTTTAGGAATGGCGTTTGTCGTAATTTAGTCTGTTCCGGTATGTAACCTATATACTTGATTGTTAAGCAATAAAGATATCATTTATTAATTATATTATAATTGTTGTTACTATCCAGATCTATTGACTCGTGGTATTGATATTCAAGCTGTGAATGTTGTAATCAATTTTGATTTCCCCAAGAATGCCGAGACTTATCTCCATCGTATTGGACGATCAGGAAGGTTTGGACACCTCGGGCTCGCTATTAATCTCATTACATACGAAGATCGATTCAATCTTTATAAGATAGAACAAGAACTTGGTACTGAGATTCAACCCATCCCCCCTGTCATTGATAAACGTCTGTATGTAGCACCGAGCTCTCTTGACGAAGTTCAACATCAACAGCAGCAGCAGCAGCAGCAGCAGCAGCAGCAACAGCAGCAGCAACAGCAACAACAGCAGCAGCAGCAGCAACAGCAACAGCAAAACAATAATCAAACTGGTCGTACGCAACCTTCACGACATTCTACTTCTGGTGGTGTTAGGAATAACAATACTGGACGATCGGGCGGTGTTGGCGTCAAAGCAGCATCCTAATTAATAATTGGAATCCCACATGTTAGCTCGCTTAATACCTGCCTAATTAAATATAACTAATATTTGATATATTGGAATAGATCATCATCAACAATATCATATATCTAGAAATGAAGAACTTTACCTCTTGCAAGCTTTCAATTAATTGTCCCAGTTTTTATATAATATTTTGTCTTTTATCAACTCAAAAAAAGAAATCTATAGATTTCCTTCTTTTTTCCCTTTAATCTTTCCATTAATAATCATCATTCCCGTATAGTTTCCATCACAATCTTTATTTCCTTTCTTTGATGCCTTTTACAAATAAATATCATTGGAGTTTTATTTGTATGTAATGTAATTTTCTTTTTCTTTTTTCTTACATAATTTGCCCGTTTTCTCTCCTTTCCTGAAATTAATAGTATTTTCAGATCTATAATGCTATTCTTCCGAATCTTCTGGCTTAATATCTAAATCTATTGAATCAAATTCACTCCTTTATTATTTTATTGTTCGTTTTAATATTTATAATATTGTTAGTGCAATGATAGATTGACTTAACTCTCAAATAACGCCATATAATCTACAAAGAAATTCTGGTCGACTATAAAAATGGGAATTAGTCTTTTTATTACTATATTTTTTGGATTTGTGTCAAAGAACATTTACTATAAGATCAAATCCAAAAAAGCTTTATGATACACAATTCATTTTTTATTATTATTATTATTATTGAATTTCTGTAGATTATTTAGCGTTTTAATGTTAATGTATGTATATCTTTCTCGATATATATACTGGGTTTAATATTTACTTTCAGATATTTTATATTCGACCAATTATCCTCTTTACTTCCATCCATCCTTCATTCCTTCTTTCCTCACCTGTTTCATTCATCACCGACTTTACCTTCCTTTTTTTACCATCATCATGTTTCTCTTTCACACGGTTGGAACCTACGTGAGAATTTCACTCCATTTCACAGATTCATGTAACCGCTCTTTGGGTTAAAATTCATGTCTTAAAAAATAACAGTCCAATTGTTGATTCACGAAAATAAAAAAAAGATGTTGATCTTTTAATGTGATTTAAAAATCTTTGGGTATGGGTATATTTAGTGATCCGACCCGGGTTAGTATCATCCGGGTGGGTCGTGTGTCCGGTGGTACCCTGGTGGCAAGTAGATAATTTTTCCTTTACCATTAAATCTTTTTTCGTCGTTTGAAACCCGACCCGATAACTCAAAACCTCCGACAATTCATAAATTTCAAATTTCACTTTCCGTTGGCATGAGCAACAAAAATGTCGCTGATTTTTAGCCTGTCCTATGATAGAATTATGGTAAGTTTATTTTTTATGATACGATTTCATTTAGCAAATTTGCTTGCAAGTACAGTCGAACCTCCATAAAGTACACTCTATAAAGGAACAACCTCTTGCAAAGACCTTTTTTTATAGAACCAATTAATTATATATATATATATTAATATATATTAGAACACCTCTATGATAGAACATAATTTAGATCACCTGCGAGTGATCTATCCGGATTGCTATAATTCAATCCGGATGGGTGACTTCTAAAACTTACCGGATTAAGAGGTTCACTAAAGCAGGATAGTTTGACGTGATTTAAAGATTCAATCAGGATTCATTATGTGATCAGTTTCTAATCACATGGCGCGAATTTTATCAATACAGAATCGAATTATTCAAGAAAAAGATATCAATAATTATAGAAATAATCACAAAAATAAATAATGCAAAACAATAATATAGAAAATTATAACAATAATAATAATAATAATAATAATAATAATAATAATAATAATAATAATAATAATAATAATAATAATAATAAT
>CAJVPS010000776.1:0-19874 GCA_910591765.1 Ambispora leptoticha | reverse complement strand
ATTATAAAATAAATAAAATTATAATAAAATATAATTTTTCATAACTAGGAAAAGATTAAGGAATTAAGAAATTTTATATCACTATGATAATAATATCTAATAAATTATAATTCATCTGATTAATTATCTCTATTATTAAATAAATCATTAAAAATAGTTTGAATTCTTATCTTCTAGCTTTATTCAAATCAAAATTAATAATTAATATTAGTCATAATTATTATTCTTGAGACTTTAATATTAATAATATTTTAATTTATTTTACTCTTATATTATCTTATAGTTCTTCTATTTGAATTAAAAATTTTTTATAATTAATTCTTATTTTTAAAACTAAACTAAAATTAAGTTATCTTCTAATATTAAGATTATAAATAACTTTTTGATTATTATCTTTAAGTATTAACTGATCTTTATTAAATTATAAAGTTCTATTAAATTTATTATTTTTTAAATAAAATTAATATTATTAAGAAGAATATTTATCTTGAAAGAATTAATAACTACTAAGAAACTAAATTAAATATAAGAATATAAGATTAATAAAAGAGAATAAAATTTAAAAAAAATATTAAAATAAATATTTTATATTTATAAAACTAAATTTTTAATAAATTTATATATATATATATATATATTACTAATTAAAATTTATATAAAATTAAAAAATAAATAAATAAATATTATATAACTAAAAATTTAATCTCTTTTATTATTAATATTTCTATATATTCAATAATTATTCTTAACTCATTTCTATTAAAGTAATATTTCAGTTAAGTATTATTAAAAATTTTACATAATAATTAATTATATTAATTATATAGTCTATAAGCTTTATTATCAAGAGTTTTTAAAGATAAAACTATTCTATACTTTATTATAATTAAAATTTATTTTTATAAGTAATATATTAATATATTAGAATTTTATTACCAATTTTAAATTATATAATTCTTTATAACTTTAAGTTATATTTTTTTTATTTATTAATATTATCTTTAAATTTAATTTTATATTATATTAATATTATTAGATAAATAATAAATAAAAAAGAATATTTGATCTAATATTTTATTTCCTTTATTTTAATTTTCTTTTATTAATAATGAATATTTCAAATTAATAGATAATCAGATATTTCTTTTATAAATTAAAAAAAGTTTATACTTTATAGTATTATTTTAAAATATTCTGTATATAAATAATATTAATAATATATATTTTATTGATCATTTAATATAATATAATATTTTTAAAGTATTCTATATAAAGTTTTATTAAATTATTCTACCATTTTGTTAGTTTATAAATAATAAGATAATGAAAATTTAATATTTAATTCCAAATTAAGTAATAAATTTTTTAATTATTTAAGTTATAAATTTAGTTTCTTAATTTAACTATAATTCTTTAGAATATTTATATTTATAAATTATATTTTTAAAATAAATTTAATAATAATATTAGCTTCTTTATTTGAAATTGCTTTTGTTTTAAACTATTTAATTAATAAATTTATTACTATAGTAATATATTTATTTATTTCTTGATTACTTTATAAGATTTAATAAGATCAATTATAATTCTATTAAAAGACTATTCAATTTTAATAAAATATAAAGATTATTTTATAGTTTATTTATTAGTTATTCAACAAGTTTTACAAGATTTAATAAATTTTTTTATATCTATTTTTATTTTATTTTATTAATTATTCATTAATAAATTTTATTAAATTCAAAATATTCAAAAAATAAATTTGAATATATATTAATTATTATAACTTTAATTTTATTTTTTAGTATTCAAAATAATATAATAGATTTTTTTCTTTTATAAAATATTTTATTAATTATTAAAAAGTATTTTAATTACTAATAAATTTTTTTATTATTTTTTAATATATTCTATGGAATAATTTTTATTTTCTAGATATCTTATTAAGTTATAATATATAATTAAATTTATTATATTGAGTTGATCAGATTTAATAATTTATTTAAATAATTATTTAATAAATATTATTTCAAATAGTTTATTAATTAATTGAGTTTTGTTTTTCTACTTTTATAAATATATTTTTAAAAGAATATCAGTATTTTAATTAATTTTTCCAGCTAGATAAGTAATAATAAAGTTATATTCTATTATAATTATTATTTAATAAGAAATTTTAGATCCAGAATTAACTAGTTATTAAAGTATATTGTGATTAGTAATGATTTCAAAAAGTAATTCAAGAAAATAATATTTAAAATTATTTAATAATTCAAATTATAATCAGAACTTCTTTTTTAATAATATTATAATTCTTTTTTTTTAGTTTAAGTAAAATATTTATATAGACTACTATTCATTCTCTTTTTTATTCTTTTTTTGAGATAATATTACATTAAGTTCAGAATCAAAGATATCAGTATATAGATAAAATTTTTTTATAAAATCAGAATAAATTAAGATTAAAATAGTAATAAGTTTTTCTTTCAAAATTTGAAATATATTTTCTTGATCTCAAAAAATAATATTATTCTTTAAAAGTTTAAATAGAAATGCTATTATTTGTGAAAATTCTTTAACAAATTTTCTATAATATTTAGCAAGCTCTAGAAATAATCTAAATTTCTTAATATTTATTAGAATAGAAAATTCTTGAATTTATTAAACTATTAAAAAATCTGACAAAATTTTATTCTAAGTAATTATATATTCAAGAAAGAATAAGTTATTATAAGTAAAATTATATTTTTTTAAATTAAGTTTTAATCTAGCTTTTCTAATTTATTAAAAGATTTTTTATAAATATATTAGATATTTTTTCTAAGTTTTTAAGTAAATATTTATATTATCAATATAAATCATGATAGATTTCTAATTATAATCTTTAAGTATATTATTCATAACTTATTAAAAGATTATAGATATATTACAAAGTTTAAAAGACATAACTTTGAATTCATATAATTCTTCTCTTAATATAAAAGTTATTTTTTCTATATTTAAATGATTTCATTTCAATTTGCTAGTAATCAAAGATGAGATTTATAGATAAGAACTATTTTATATCTTCAAGATTATTCATTATTTCATCAATTCAGGATAAAGAATAAGCATCTTTTTTGTGAAAATATTGAGCTTTCTATAATCAATACAAAATTATTTCTTGCTATTTTTCTTTACTATTATTATAATAGGTAAGATTCAAGAATTATTGGAATTTTGAATAATATCTACATCTAACATTTATTGATGAATGAATTCTTGATCAGGTATAGTTACTTTATAGACTTTTTGACAAATAAGCTTTTTATTATCAGTATTAATTGTATATTAAATTATATTTATATATTCAAGTTCATTTATATCTTTATAAGCTTATAACAGATTATATAAGATATCCTATTATTCAATAGCTAATTCTTTTTGTTCAATTACTTTTTTGATTTCTTCTTTATCTAGGAAGTATACTTTTATTTTATCTTTTCTAATCCTTAAGTTTTGCAAGATAATTCTTCTAGCTCTATTCTAGTATTTATAGGACAAATTTCTTTAATTAAGACAAGTTGTAAAGAGATTGCTTGCGGATTTAGATGTTAAAGAATAAAATCCAATATTAAGAATTTCTTATAACGAAGCTTTCTTATATCGAGAGTCGCTGTATCATTTGGTAAGATAGAAATAATTATATTTACAAAGAAGACCACGTGACAGTTGTGGAAGTCGGAATGTTACTATTATCTATTAGTAAATTGAAATCGATATTTATATTATCTATGTGTTTACTTACTTTTAATTGCAGCTGTTATAGATTCTGAATTCGAATTACTAAGACAAGAAAGAAAATTGTAGGTACGAAAAGCCTTGATAAATAAAGCGATTCTAAGTTTAAATGTAAATTATTACCTTTGAGTGTTTCCGGCAGATGTAGCTTTTTGTTGTGAACTATTAATGAAAAAAGTTTTATTTATCTAAATGTTTTGTTTATTGACATTAGAATTAACTTACTTCTTATCTAAAATTGAAGATGCTTGAGTGATCGATTGTGAAGTAGTGATCGGTGATGCGATAGGTTTAGGTGTAGGTGTCACAAAAGTAGTGAGGATTTCAGAAGTTGGTGCATCGCTATTGCCCTCTTGTGGTTTGGGTGTAGATATCGCAGAACTAGCGGTCGGTCTATTCATAATAAATTATATATCATTTAAAGAAAGATTGTAAAGTTATTCCAAATCAAATTGAAGGTTTATAGTTACCCTGAATAATCAGTTGTAGCAATTGTTGAATAACTGGAAATTATTGACCTATTAATTGATTTAGGAGCGAATAAAAATTAACAAATAAACGAAGAAATGAATATTTATCTAATTACGTATTAGTCTCTTCCGATGCCGGTACCGATTTGTCTGACAATGGAGTTTCTGTAACTTTTGGAGCAAAATTCGAATGTGTCATTGTTGAAGAAATTGATGGCGTATTGAAGGGAAAAGACACTTTTGACACAAGACTAACTGGTTTCGCCAAAGTTAAGGAAGCACTTTGTATTTATATTATTATGCACCCGTTCAATTAAAGAAGGTTTTTCAAAAATATACTATATCAAGCAGATAATTTTGAATTAAAATTCACTGTAACGAGAATTTTATAGAGTCAACTGCATGTATTCTATAATTCGGATCTATCTTTTGAATATGCTTTTTGCTATGCCAAAAGTGCAAATTTATTGACAGAGTGGTTATTTGACTCTAGTTCGTAGGTTTCTTATTTGTTCCCAGCGTATGATAAGCTTCTTTGTCTGCTCCCATTACAAGACAGGTATGTTATGGTAAACTTTACAATTAAAAAGGTTCCACGAGGTTTTCTTTGCTAATTTTAAATTAATTAAGATTGATTATAAATAGATTCAAATTTATAACGAGATAGTTTAAAAACAAAAATTGAAGATAGAGTATCCCAGATTTACAATTTTTGAAAATTTAGTCTAATGATGAGAAAAGAGAATGAAAAAAAAGAGGTATTTTAAGTTATGTACTAACGGATGTATATTTTCGTAGAATCATTATTAGTTTAGTAACAGCAAAAGTAATAATAATAATATAATAAAACAATAATAATAATAATATTTTACCATTGTCGTCATCGATTCTTCGTCAAAAATATCGCCAATTATAATTATGATTAAATACATAATAATTGTTATAGTGTAGGTCTAAGAAGTAATAATACATGTAAGGTTGTCGTATATATATATATATATATATACTATTATAATACATAAGAAAAATGAAATTTAACCTTATACTAGCAACCTTTTCATACTTCTCAAATAAATAAATTAGGACATCATAAACTTTTCCGTATCCATGCACTGTTTTATATCGTTTTGAATCCAAGTATTAACTCTCTCTTATTTCCTTGCTTGTTAATCAAGTCTGTTTTTAGAATGAATCAAATAGTTCATTTAGTCCTTTTATCTTAGCTTAAAATAAACGATTGGGATAGATATAGCTCTATCTATGCTTTCAAAAGGCTTCGAGTTTGCCCGAAAATCTTTTCCTCGTTCGATCTCGTTGACATCATAAAAAAATTTTCTTCTATGGTACATAACGTCTAAAGTCATTAAATATCTCTTAGCTAAGAAGTAAATTCAAAATTTAATCCGTGAATATGATAGAATAAGTCTTTCTCAATTGCATTCACAGATTAAATTTGAATTTTACTTTTAGTTAAGTAGTTTATATAATTTATGAAATAATAATATTTGATGACTTTAGATATTATGCACCATACATGCATTTATAAAAAATTGTGAAATACCCATTTTTCGGTCGTATGACCAAAAATTAAATTTACATACAAAATGTGGGCTTTTACTAATAGCACAGACCACTTTGGTTTTAACAAGGTGTGACTGTATTTTTTTAATATGGTGTACTTTATGTAAAAGCTTAATAAACTACTTAATAAACTACTAATGTCTATCGCTATCTATATTGTACAGTTATATTTTTATACATATATTACACAAGAAGTCAAAAACTTCATGTTTGCCTGAAAACGAATAATACAAAAAAGATCGCACGAATATGCTGAGACATCCAAAATTGTCCAGAATTTTCTGCTTTACATGAAATACATGACCTAAGGTTGATCGTTCAAAAGAACAAATTATTAATTCGTGGTAACAAAAAGGCTGAGATTTTTTTTGACGTACCCTTTGAAGTTCAGGTTTTACAGCGATAAAAAGATTTTTTTGAATTCCTTCGGTTTCAGTGGAAGAGGTTTCGACGAAAATGTCATTAATACCATGCATATGGAAGCGTGTCCGTAGGCAGGCTAAGTGTGCGTAGTATACAGGCGGTACCTTTTTCGATGATAATAATATATGGTAAATTGAGCATAAAAAGAAACATCCAGAATAACGAAATTTACCACTGATACTGATCTGGTGCATCGCGCGTAAAGATAACATAAATTATAAGAAAGCGATTGCAAGCTGATATTTGAATATAAATGAAAAAAATTAATATGCATATCGTAATTCAAAATTCCTTTAAAAATCAAACTTACTGGTCTGGACCTAGTGCATTTTCATCATGTAATACTTGATAATGACAAGGACGACAAGTTCCTTGTAAGCCCGCTTGGCTTTGAAGATCTAAAATAAAATAGTAAATCAAAATTTAAGCATAGAAAATGATTCACTCGACCTTTAAATCGATACTTGCAGAAATTATATTCATCAGGACGTGTGATCATCGTGTCGACTACAGTTCCAGTTCGGCAATTGCCAGTGCGATCTGCATCGTTTTCCGTTACCGGGAAGAATCGTGTGTGATGTCTTTTTTGGACTACCACGAAAGTTATTGTTGGATTGTAGGATTCGTCTAAAGAGTTACAGGCTTCTATTGTTATTGGGGGAATATTATGGGATAAAAACATTAGTACCGTTTTTCGTAAAGGATTAATGATTTTCCATATTAAAACCACACCTTGAATTCCTTTCAGTTCGTTTTTCAAGACTGCACTGAATTGTCCTTCCGAGACACCGTCGCGATAGAAAAGAATCCTTTCTGGTTTGTTTCCACAAGTCTGGTAGAAAATCTTTAGCAGTTCTCTAACCATATTTTTGAGATCTGCAATGATCTCAGCGCAAGCGTTTTGCATTCTTGTAACTGCGGAATATCGCGAAGCTTTGGAATCCATAGTGCCACAAACAGAAGTGATCGAAGCCTTTTTCTCACCTAATAAAAATTTAAATTACAGGATCAAAATGGTGATTCGTAATTCAAAAATTTACTCAAAAAAAACCTAATTTATACCTGGACCAGGATGCGACACATCAGCACCTATAATAATTGTCGGTCTTTCTGAGATGAATCCAATGTCAACGGGTGTCAAGAACGAATTCATTCCTCCCAACTTGACATTAATCTTGATACAAATGTTGGCACAATACTGTTTCTTGGCTGTGAATAAATGTTTACTTTGGCAACACTGAGTAGCGACACCAATCGTTGTATCCCCGATGCGCTTGATCTCGGCATAGAGCGTTACCCCGTTATTTGGAAGGATGCATAAAAGTAATTGAGGTTGCGCTTTGGCTGCGTTTCCTGCGTTTACCCATGCTTGTTGCATAATTTCGGTTATGTTGGCTTGGGGATTAGCATACGAGATTGGTGGGTTTTTGCCAGGAACATTCTGTATTATTGACAAGTCAACAATTAATTAATTAATTAATTATTAATTAATTAACAGAATTATTAAATTATTTACCATTCCAGTATCGACACATGTAATGGTAAGTTCTCGCACGAAATGTCTGACCGACTGAATAGGAAATTCCTGATCTGATGCGAATACAATGACAGCCCATGAACCAAGAGTAGCTCCTTTGGCAACCTTTTTGCCGCGAAGATTCCATACACCATCTTGCGGCTGAAAAGAGGGATTACGAGAAGAAGGGTGGTAGTTTATGGTAGGAGGTGGGAGAATTCTTGCTGGTGGCTAAAAGAATAAAAATTTCATGTATGATCAATCAAGAGATTAAAAAGCACACAATGCACTCAATAATATAAAAATTTCGCTTTACCTGAACCATTTCGAGTCCAATTTTCATTCCGAATTCTTTCAAGTATTCGTTTTCACGATATTTCAAAATCTTCAAGCCGGCATTGATTTTGTTTGCTCTGATGTGAGGCGGTTGACAAGTAGATTTGATCATATCTGCCGTTTGTTTTTCATTAAGTTTCCTTAAATATCGCTGCCCCTAAATACAAATAAATTCATTGATTAATGAGATAAATATAACGAAGCAATGAAAATCATATATACCTCAATAACGCTACAAACTTCCATTGGCAAAAATATATCTCGTCCGACTATTACACACGGCAAAAATGGGTACGCAAGACGAATATTGTAAGCTCTCAGGAAATAAGTCACTACATCAACAGGTTCATTGTTTATTTGAAACACGATTTGGTTGGCGGATTTTTCAGTCAATCTATTGATTCGGATTCGACTATGAGCGACCGCGCCACCACGATGATTAACTCGAATTTTCAAGTTCTTTAGGAACTTTTCAAGTTTGACTCTATCATGTTCGCCAATCCCTCTTCGAAGATCGTCGGGTGACCTCTTTCCCAATACCTTAGCAACAATTGGAACCAACGGACCACCTTCATAGAAAGCAGTAGCGCTCACATCGACGTTTATCATCATTTTTCCTGCGGTTGGTCGAGCAGATTGATAATATCCTTGCCATACTTCGACTCCGCCATACAAATGTTGTGAGCCATCCGATGTATAAAACGAACGGCCGACAGTAGCATAAGTCATAGATGGCTTGTGTCTGATCAAGATATCCAATGCCATAATAGCTAAAAATTGAAAATTATAAGAAAAGACATTATGAAATTACGAAAATGGTTTTTTGATCTATCTACCGGTTAAGCAAGTAGGAGTTATCTGACTTTCACCATGCAAGAAATCGTGTAGCTCTTTCATTAAAATCAGGCTGGTTCTTTTGATCTGAATTTTAAAGGTGCGAAGGGGACGTTTCGCTCTTTGGATACCGCCGTTTTCCTCGGGTAAAGTTACCTTTATTAAAATAATAAAGATCGATTTTTATAATGAATTAGCGAATCAAAGATTTTTTGAAAATTGACGCGCAAAAGATTCTTACAGAATGTACACAGGAATCTTGCAAAGGCAGTTTATTTGTTGCAAATAAATTCTTGCGGCCTTTTTTAATTACCGAAATCCAATGAATAAAATGTAAAACACAGATCACGATTCTCGCGAAATAATCAATATCGATATACCATCATAAACAGGTTTAATTTTTCCAAAAACCACCGCGCCGTGGATTCGAACAAAAGTATCGTACACTAGTCGGTTGATTTTCGGGAAAATGTCGGGCGTGATAGAAACATCATAATGATGAATATTCAAAGATGGCAGCATTTCCACCGGATAAAAGTTTGCCCTAACGCGTGCTGGTTTGCCCACGATTTGTCGAGCGTAGCTTGATAATGAAAATGACTGAGTTTGGGCCATGAATAAATGTAATTGTCTGTGTGTGATTTGTTTGTTTTCGTTAGTTTCTTTACAAAAAAGGATTATATTTATATTATTTTTTATATGATATCTATAAAGAGAAAAGAGAAGAATGATAGAATTTATTTGGGACTTGTTCTATTTATACATGTCTCGCAGATTTAATTGAATATTTAATTTATATGTAAGAGTAACAACACGTAACATGATATTTCACGGTTGAATTTTTTTATAGACACGTCATATTATTTTCTCAAAGCCAGATCACGTCAAAAATGTTTGATAGAAAGAATTGATATACTGTAATAACAGTAAGTGATAAAAAAAATGCATAATACATACACACCCCTACAATATATTACCGGAAATCCTAAAAACAAATCTGTCACTTTGAAATCCAATATCTCAAAATTCAATGATCCAATTTAAATGAAAATACTCTATTAAATTTGTCGCGACTCCACAAATCTTATGATAATATCTTTATTTAAATGAGATCACTAGATTACAAGAAATTGGGTTCCAAAATGATAGTTTCATTTTTGAAATTTCCGGTAATATATTGTAGGGGTGTGTATGCTCTATTCGGAAAATATATAACAAAATACATATATTTTATAATAGATTTTGACTGAAATGAATATATATATATATGCTCTCTGATACTAGCTCTAAAAGGACCCTTCCGAATTAGCATTGTTGCATGAATAATAGATCCGGCGATCTGGTTTTTTTCTTTTGTCGAAAAAAATAAAAATATGCCGCAAAACGAGTCGATTCTGCTATTGGCAATCAAAAAAAAAAAGAATTAGGAATTCGCTATTTTTAAGTTTAGCGGAATTTGCAAGCCGACCCACATGCAGGAGAACAAATGGTATTATCATCATTAAAAAACACGGAATAATACCTGAATAGAAAAGAAATAACGAACGTATTTTTTGCGGAATTTGATGAAACTATAGAAAGTCTTTATGCGAAACCCTAGGTTTTGTAGAATATATGCCATGAGAAATGTTCTCTTTAACTTGCACATTTCTTGTTACCATTTTTTTTTTGTTTATTTTTCTTGACAAGTACAGATTATTGCTCTTTGGATAATGTTAACTACTCGTTCTCTAATAGTTAAGTTTCTTTTCAGATTGTAAAACGATGAAAAATCTAGATATATTCTTAATTATCGATATTTTACGCAAATAATTCCCCATTTGCTTAAATGAGAGCACCGACCGCAAATTACACTCCGATCAACAGTGTACGTAGCACCAATTTGAGCTTACACGATAGCTATATCAGGTATAAACATGGTATTGAGGAAGGATAGGATTAGAGATGATTACAAGTTTCATCGGCAATTATTATTATTTTCTCAAGATATTGAATATTAATGATATAGAATTATGTAAAAACGATTATTTTTACGAAAATAATATATTATAAAAATATTTATTCATTTTATGAGCGGGAAAACTTAATAAAATGCGAAAAGAATACAGAATAGAAATCGAAGAGAACAGAATCGGAAGCGTAATAAATGCGAAAATATAACAATAGATATTTAAAAATGCGAAAATAAAACGAGGATAGAAATTTAAAAATGCGAAAATATAACAAGGATAGAAATTTAAAAATGCGAAAATATAACGAGGATAGAAATTTAAAAATGCGAAAATATAAAATTTAAAAATGCGAAAATAAAAATTAAAACAAAACAAAACATATCAGAATGCGGGCAATATTAATACATCGTCAAATAATTCAATTAAACAGATTTATTCTTGGCTATGAAGTCGCATCGCCAAATGTCGTCTTTGACTTCGTCTTTGCCTCAATCTTGGCCTTTGTCTTCTCCTTCCCTTTCTTTTACTTCTTCTTCTTCTTCTATCTGCTGCTGTATAAATAGATATAAAATGTCAGTTTTCTCAATATAGAAATAATTAATTTATTATATAAATTTCACATGCCTTCTTCATCTCCAGTACTTGGAGGAAGCAAAGGAGGTATTGGAAAAGCGATAACCGTTATTTCTGGAATCATTGCCGAACTAAACGTTGGATGATAACAATCATAATAATTTATATTAAACTTTTCTAGACCATGGATAAATCCCTCAGAGTTTGTTTGCGTTTGGTCCGACACATTCATATTGTCTGTCGGCATGAATATATTGCCTTCGCATATCTGATAACTATATAGCATCAAATTGTGTGTCATAGTTTATATGTCTACTATTTTTTGAAAATGGGCAGACAGTAAATCTGGATTGAGTACTCAGCCCATATATTTATACGTTTTTCATAATATGAAGAGAATATATTTATTTTAATACCATAATCTATATAAATAGAATCCAGCAATCAGAATGAATAGAACATAAACGTGAGTAGATTTTTGAAATCCGAAGCATCGATTCGGGTCACTGGGTGCATCTTCTAGCAATAACGTGTCCATGACAATTATGAATCTTGTTATCACTACTTTCACAATTCTTATTATCATAAGCAATATTTCAATAATATGTACCAAGAGTTACTTTTGTGTTACTACCCGTACTGGGTTTTGAAGCACTTTTTTGATTCGATCTTTTAAATATTATTAAATTTGAATATTTTAAATATATGGATTGTAATAATCAACTTGAATCAATTAATTTAACATGTATTATTTTCTTGGATAGGGGAGTGATATATAATGCAGGGGTTGGCAATTTTGAAGCACTTTTTTGATTCGATCTTTTAAATTTGAATATTTTAAATATATGGATTGTAATAATCAACTTGAATCCATTAATTTAACATGTATTATTTTCTTAGATAGGGGAGTGACATATAATGCAGGGGTTGGCAAAATCTCGGGTCTTAATAAGTTATAATATTATATATAAGTCGTGTATAAATCTCAAGTAGGGTATGAAGTAATATATTTCGCGCTCTAAGGTGATAATACGTTATCTCTTTCATAATAGAAAACACAGCACAGGTTTTGTTTACCAGATTGAACATTCTTTGTTACAGCAGAGTCGGATAACATAACAGTAATATCATTGATATTTTTTAAACGGTTTTACTTTTAAGTGTAACCCCGATTTTCGTTTTCGATGCATCTTTGTTTTAATTTTACATAAACAATTGGTCACACCAATGACGTGTGTTATATATAGATGTGTGATTATACAGAGATAAAATATATATAAAATATATTTAATGTTAAAAATAACTTTATTAAATTATACTGTAATGAATGCTATTAGTTTATATGATAATCACAATTTATCATTAAATCGATCACCAAAAAATGATTTTGAATGTCTCAAAAAAGAATCGAATGGACGTCGAGATATTGTGTTTTGGTTCTTTTTTGGATTATCGAAAAAATGACGAGCAAATACTACCATTCGATTCGTTTAGTCGAGTCAGATCATTGGATGCTGAGAAATTACGTTTCTAAATTGGCTGATTCATTTAAATTTTGTGATTATAAAGAGGTTTGGGATTTAATCTATAAGCATAAGGCACGGTTAAATCTCGTGATGGTGATTATATATAATTAAGAAGGGTTTCTATTATTAAAAGAATTTGGGCGCATAAGATGTGTGAATATATAGAGGTTATGATTATAGAGAGTGCTTATGTGGCGATATGGTTGTAATTTATCCAATAAATTATCCTGTAATAGAAGAGAAAAAATGCATACATATATAGAGAGTAGTTGTAAATGATCGAATAAAGTGTGTTGATTTTTATAATTGACTTAAATCATGTTAAACCTGTGAGTTGGTTAATGGTTAGGTCCTTGAAGATGATTAAAGGTAGTATAATTTTAAGACTTTTTACTAGGAAAAGTATTGTTGTATCATTCACCTGAACCCGTGATATAAACGATATCACCTGTAACAGTTAGTGCCAGGTTATGACGATCATGTGGTACATACGACCAGATCTGTATACAGTGTATGCTAGACCTTACTTTTAAATAATACATACAAGAAAATGTCACAACCGCATTAATCGCTCATTTCTTATTTTAGCGATGGAATAATTAATCTTTGTGATCTAACAAAACATTATTTCGTGGTCATACAACAGAATTAATTCCCAACCTTTTTTAGGATATCCTGTAAACCCTCTAAAAGATATTTTGAACTATTATTATTCAAATATAGATTTTTGATTTTTCGAATATCCGAATTCATAATCGAATTGAATTAAAAAATGTATAAATAATATCGATGTATATATATAGTATCAGCATGTGTATTGTTACATGATCGCACCTATGAATTTAATAAAATCACCACTATTCTATCGAACGCGTAACTAACTATACCGTTACATAAGTTAGTCGGAATTGATTCGGAAAAAATAACCTTCGTTCCATCATAAGTAATGGGTGTAAATTTTATTTTGACCGATTTTTATGTTTTTCGCCTTAATTGCGTCAGGAAATTTTATTAATTCACATGCGCTACTTTAATAAAAGATGAGAACCTGCTAGAAAAAAAATGTTAATTACAAAATTTAAATGACAAACGAAGCCCCTATAATAATAACTTTAAAGTTTTAAGAATACTCGATGTCGATAATGAAAGCAAGGTACAGAATTGACATTTGGATTTTTGGACAATTGGATTGAACTGGATCCAAGCCCAAATCCAAATGCACAAAAAATCTTGAAATGTCCAAATTTCAAGTGCAATTAATAGTATGTTTTGATATTTAATATAGTTTAGAAAGATTTTGGACAACTCAAGATATTTACTTAGGCCGGTCCAAATGCCAACCCAGATGAAGCTATCTAATCTAGATGTAAACTAATTAAATTTTACAATTGAGCAAAAATAATTGTTGAAAGAAAGAATAAATTATTTAAAAATGAAAATTAAATTAATATTGCTATAATGCCTGAGTACAATGTTTTCCTGACGGATAAGAAACTCTCTATATGTAACAAATAAGCAAGATCCAAACGTAAACATGAAGGATAAGATTACTTGCAGACATCATAGCTCTTTTTACTGCCCATTCGAAAATTTGCAATGGGGGTTACCAAGATACTGATTTTTTTTCGGGTACATGGTGAACTTCCCTTTTAGTTCGCGAATGACGATTGGAGCTAAATCAAAATTTCATGAATCACGTGCTATGTGGCTAGCAACCAATAAGAATGCACAAATTTCTGATCGGTTCAACAAAACAAATCTGACACAAAATGCAAAATATGAAAAAGTGGAAAAATATAAAAACAGGGATGTTTTAACCTAAAAAATGTCGGTGAGGCAATTTTATATAATTTCTGTCTCCTAACCTTGCTATTTGTTGCTCGTCAGTCATATTTAGTCTTGAGAGCATTCAATACATTTTCTTAATATTAAATAACATTGTATTAAATCAAGCTTTTCTCGGCGAAACTTTTAGTATCTCGTTGGGAAGGATATACGCAATATAAAAACCATTCTTGTTTATATGATATGTCAAAATAGCAATATTTAGCATAATAAAAATGAGAAATTCAAGCTTTATCGTATCACTCACGCGAACGAATTCGCTCCGTTATATTTCTCTGAAACATAAACACGCAGTTAGAGTTTGATGTTTTTAATGGTGCTTCGTCTAAAAATTTTTAATCATTATTTTTCTCCTATTTGGAATCGTATCAAATGAATATATTTTGAAAATGCTCTGTTTGTGCGATGAATTAAGAATGAATAACGATAATAAAATAAAACAATTTTATCTACTCTAGGCATCATCACATATGTATATTCTCCCACAGTCCCAGAGGAAACCATTAGAATATCTGAAGACACTAACTTTTTGTAAATTATTATGTCTTACCCTCGCCCTTCTTTTCTAATAATTTATAGACGTATCTGCATGCTTGCAGCAGCGGAATCTATCATTTTTCGTATTTTACTTCTGAACAATAAATCAACATATTTCCAGGATGAAAGTCACGATGTAAAAACTTTTCTTCTGGAATTTTTTCAGATCAGACTATATCATATAAATGATTTAATTTTTTATTCCAAGTTAATTTTTCGTAGTTGGGAATTAAAACATGTATATTTATGGGGATCACTATCGAATATTCATTTGTTTTAGTTATTAATATAATAGCCATAACTACATATAAGAGCGGTCTGAATCTATTCTTGAAAATTTTGATTGTATTAGAAACAAAAGCAACTTTCACTTTAAAAAATGTTCATTTTTACCTCGTGTATAGACTCTTGAGTAATTTGTTTTGAATTGTGTGATGATTTCAACACAACTTCTAAAATAATTTTTTTTCATGATCCCACCACCCATTTATTTCTACGTTCAACAGGTTGCTTTAAAAATTGATCCCTAACCCTTTTTGCAAGATATTTAACGTTGGTAAATCTTTCGAAAGGAATCCGTTCGAATAATCTCTCTGCTTTATCAATTTTGCTGTTAGATTGTCGATATCATTATCAATTTAATTCGTTTTGGTGCCGCCCAACATTCCGACACCCAACATCCTGAAATTCCAACCTCCCGACAATACAACTTCCCGACAACCCAACTTCCCGACAAAGCCAACTTCCCGACAACCCAACTTCCCAACAAAAGTCAACTTCCAGTAAATTATAGGGATCGATAACTAGCATTTATTAACATTTAAACATCAACGCGATAAATAATTCTTGGTAATTGCGCAACTTTATTTTTAATTCGTTAATAACTAACTGATTTAACATAAAAGGGAATTGAACTTAAATTTTAATTACATATAATAAAAAGTTAAGAAAATTGAACGTAAATCTTATATATAAAAGAATAAAAGTAACACATATCATTACAAAGAAAGATTGTGCGCAATTCCACGAAGAAAATCTAACACCGAACGATTTGCTCGATCATTAGTAACATTTATAATTCTTCCCTCTCTATCAATCATTGGCTTTTGTCGGGAAGTTTGGTTGTCGGGATGTTGGTTGGGGTAGACCCAATTCGTTTGTGATATTTGAAACATGAACTACAGTTATAATTTCTTTGACAACGAGTACATTTACTACAATCATGCAATTCTACCACTATCGAAGATTCATTTGTAACCGTGTTTTGAGTTATTCCGTAATCAATAATATTGTCGTCATCATCACTATTGCAAATAGGCACCAAGAATAAATTTTTTTACTCTTCTTTATTCAAAAAAAACGAAAACTTACCTTATTCCATAAAAAAACGAAAACCACGTAACACACATCCTACATGGCCACCAATTTGTCTTAATAAAGCAGAATAATAGATACATATAGCAGCGCTAGTCATGTAGTCATGTGCCAAAAATATATTCGCTTTGCGTATATGTTATCCGGAGTTCGATCCAAATGAATTAACATCGCAAGAATCAGCAATCTGACGTTTAATTCCTGAATTACGGTTGGAGCATTTGACAGGCAAAGAGAAGGGACGAAGAAGTAAATAATGATTTTGAGAGCGAAATAGATGATGACTATGATGAGGAACAAGACAGCGAATTAGGCACCGACCTGGATGACGAGCAAGACAATGAAAGCGACGGCTAATTCTTGAAATCAGTACCTTTATATTCATATGACAAAAATTGAACTTACAAAAAAATTTATTTTCAATTGTACTGGGTGTCAAGGAATCCATACGGACGAAAATGTGTTATTTGATGATGGATGCTTTTTACTGGATTTTTATCATTATAAACTTTCTTATCAATATTATTTTCAATTCTTTAGCAAACTACCATCCAAACACAACAATAAACGAGGCACAGCAATCAAAACATGGCATTCTGATGAGTAACGATAATAAGTCAATCAACAATACGCGAAACATAGCAAATAAAAGCATGACATTCAAAGCACAATGACAAGCACGCGTCTTTCCCCCCCCCCCGCGAACATACTTTGTTGAATATGATAAATTGGCACTGCCAAAGAAATCGAATCTGAAAGTTGCCAACCTCGATAAATTTTATGATATGAATCTTCAAGAAGTTTCTTCGACAGCGACCAAGTATACGTATGATGCTCCAAAATACGACATTACGCGAAACACATCAATCTTGAAATAGGGTAAATGTTTTAATTTTTTTTGCTTTTATAATTTTTACACTTCCAATTCGTACAGTGTTCCGAATTGATATAATTTTCAATCTCATATACAAAGCACAACCTTTCGAAATACGACCATACGCGAAGCACAGCAATCATGGAATAACGATAAACTAATACATGTATTTATATTTTTAATTTTCCGCCTTGTCATTTTATTTTTACTAATAAATTATTTTTTTTTCTTTCTAAGTATGGCAATCGCAAAAACATGCGAAGAAACTATCATCCGAAGCACAATGCTCTGAAGTACGCTAATACGCAAAGCAAAGTTACAACAATACGCAATTCTGGAATAAGCTAAATATTTTAATTTTCTTTATTTGCTTTGCTTTTTCATTTTGATTTGCTTTTTTTATTACTAATAAATTTTTGCAGGTTATTATCTCAAAGTAGTGTTCCGAAGCACAGCACAACATTCCGAAATAACGACAATACATCAAGAATAGTTTTATTTTGCCAGGTATATTTTTTTTAAAAATTAATATCGGTATTACATTTTTAAATTATAGATGTACTTCATCGTCAAATAACATGATATGTGAGTATGTTTTCTTTTTTTTAAAAAAAAACACAAATATTTACTATGTACTATGCGTGATGAGAAAATAATCTTACTATGCCAGATTAAATATCTTGAAAAGGTGGTGGTTTTGGGTAATTTATAAAGCTAATCTGGTTAGAAAGACTCTTGATGATTATGATTATTATGTATCACTACCCTAGTGGGAAACGACGTGGAGAAAGAAAATCTGTGCTGAAATCATTTCACAACTCAAAGCAAATTATTCAAGAGTTCAGGGTCTAGTACGAAATCCCCAAAATCCCGAAAGGACGACATCTCGAATCACGAAACACGAAAACTTGGTGAACGATATCCCAAATGAATGAAAACCTGATAAATGACATCCCGTAATAATTTTAGTGTTCCATACATTTTGGGACACATGCACTATACTTTCGAGATTTCGATCTTTCGGGCTTATAAACACTCCCGTTACCGAATTTGTCAAAAATAGATTCAAACGGAGTTTAAATGCTATGTGAATATGTCGAAGATATTATTGATTACAGAATAACTCAAAACCCAGTTATAAATAAATATTCGATAGTGATGGAATCGCATGAACGTAGTGCATAAAATGTTTTAAATATCACAAGCAAATTTATAACGATGAATAGTCTAGCGGAGATAAAGGTATCGACAATTTAATAAAAGGAATGCAACAAAATTTAATAAAGATAATGAATTATTCGAATGGATTCCTTTTGAAAGATTTACTAACATGGAATATCTTGCAATCGGGCGGTTTTTGTATGCAACGATAATAATAGTTACCAAAGTGTAGATCGATATATCGGTGTCACTTGATTTGTGTATTTGTTTAGATCGATGTATCGATATCGGTGATGTCACTTGATTTTAGGAAAATCTCACGACATCATATACATGCACTCGTAGATGAATTCTTGTCGGGGATCTTCCTTTTTTATTGTCTTTCATAGTAAATGTTGAGGAATTCTTGTCGGGATTCTTATTTTTTGTTGTCTTTCAGAGAAAGATAATATTTAGTATTACCAAGTAGACAGATCTTTCCTAATATATCACGAAGCGAAAATTAACTTTTGATTAACTAAAAGTATCAACGAAGCATCTACTATGCAAACGCACAGTAAACCTTTATCTCACATACTAAAGTGAGAGAATAAGGTTTTGATCTTTGTGAGCAAGCAATTAGACACACAAAAAGCTATTTCAAATATGAACATAAAGGAAAAACTTTTCTTTGAATCGATTGTATGGATATTAATTTTCATTCAGAGAAAATAAAATTTAACATTACCAAATAGATGGATCTTTCCTAATATAATCAAAAAATTCACGAAGCGAAAGTTAAATTTTGATTAACTGGGAGAATCAAAGGTAGCATTTAGTATGCAAGCAAAACACAAACACAGACACACACAAAACAGCTAGAATCTACTAATTGGCACTGATATATAACGAAGCAAAAAAAAGCAACGGACCCAGGATGCAATCACGGGTGAATGCGATGAGTGGGGCATTCACCACCTTCTCATAGAAGGTGCCTCAAAGGCCGGAGAAAGATAAAAATCGGATGCAATCACGAGTGAATGCGATGAGTGGGGCATTCACTACCTCCCATATGGAGGTGCCTAAAAGGCCGGAGAAAGATTTAAAAAACCT
>CAJVPS010000775.1:0-19887 GCA_910591765.1 Ambispora leptoticha | reverse complement strand
ATTTTTTTATATTAAATAAAAAATAATTTAAATTAACTTTTTATATTATTTTAATTATTCTATTATATTTTAATTTAATAATAAATTAAGTATTATTTTACTAAAAAAACTAAAATAAAATTTATTTTTTTAAAAAAAAGATATTTTATTTTATTTAAATTATGCAAGCAGATTATTCTAAATTTGATAAATATATATTTTAAATTTCATAAAAATTAAAATTAATAATTATAAAAATATTATTAAAAATATATAATAAAAATTTTTATATTTAATAATTTAATTAAATAAGACAAAATTAAAATTTTATTTACTAATCTTTTTATATCAGATCATAATTTGATTTTATTTAATTTTTAATTCTAAAAATTAAAGAATTAATTATTAAAATCAGTTCTAAACTGAATTATTTAAAATCTTAAATATTATATAATAATTTAAGATTTATAATTTTAAAAATATTAATAAAAGATATATTTATATTAAAAGAATAATGATATATAATAACTAATATATTAGAAAATTTATAAATAAAAATTATAAAAATATATAAACTATAAATTATTGAATTTTGATAAATTTTAATATTTATTATATTTATTAATAGATTTGATTTTCTAATATATTACTTTTAATAATTATATAATAAATTACCAAAATTCAAAAAATATAATAAAACATAGCAAAAATAAAATAATTTTATTTCAAAATAAAACCAATAATCTTGGAATTTTTAAATAAATCATTATAAATTATTTGCAATAAATAGTCCAGTTCTTAAAATCGTGGGAAACTTGATTTTAGAAAGATTTTTTCCATTTACATTCAGTCCTGCCGTGATAATCTGTCCTGGATTCACAGGCCCTACGCCTTCAGGAGTACCTAAGTTCATCATAGATGAAATATTATAGATATTAATAGTAATTTTCACAGAGCCAATATGATAGAATTTACCGGTCAAAAGTAAATCGCCTGCTTCAAACTTCATTATGGAACTAACGTGCTCGATTAATGTTTCAATGGGAAATATCATGTCTTTGGTATTTCCGTTCTGCCTAATCACATCGTCCAGCTATGGACATAATCATAAAATGTTTTTAAGCAAAACATCTAATTTTAAATAAAATGGAAGCAATCATTTTTTGATTCATTATTTACTTTTAACCATAAGTTCACATCTGACGGGTTTGTTATCGCCTCTTTTGGAATGAAGTCTCTTTGATATAAATTATTTTTAATATATAAATTATATTGATTCTCAAATATGTTCATATTTACCCAATCGGAAGAAAAGTGTCGAATCCTTTTGCTGTTGTCCATGGATATCCTTTTTTCTTTGCTGATTCCTTCAGAAAAAATAGTCTCAGTGTAATCATTTTCTTTAATAAGTCTGAATTAAATTTGGCTCATACTTGGAGATTACGAGCTGTCAAATCAATGCCAAGCGCGTAACCTATTTTTTACTATTAGTTATTATTAATATTAGCGAGCCAAGCGAGTTGATTGAATTTATCATACCAGAAATATAATCAAAAGCTTTTGACGCAGGAATATCACGTCCATCTTTGCCAATAACGACGCCCAGCTCAACTAGATTACATTTTTTATAGGAACGTTAATAGTCTCGACAAGAAATAGAGAGTCACACGATCATCAATCGACTACCTTCATGATGTACAACACATCCTTTAGGAATTTCCACATTTCCACCTTGTAACACGTATGATGTCGTTGGTTTTAAAAAGAAAAACGGGGATTTTGGTACAGGATTGGAAAGCTCTTTGGCATGTTCACTATTATTTAAAAGGCCCAGTACGATATTCTCCTAAAAGTTCGATGAGTTTCAAATTTTCCAAAATTTTAAGAAATTCTTACGTATAGTTTCTTGCTACTGCTACAATTTTTTTTCCAATCTTTGTAAAATTTCTCGTCATTGTTTGTTACACAGATGTCACCTCAGTAGATACGGAATATCTTTTTTTTCGGGGATTATAAAATTATCGAAAGGTGGCTTAGATGCTATAAACAGTGAGAAAAGTTCCAATGACTGCTTTAGATTTTGCGACTCACGACCACAGAATTTGCAGTGAATTACTGCGCAGCAATACAATAAACTGGACACTCTAATACTGATAATGATAAAGGTAAAAAAAACACTTGCATGGACATGAATTTATTGGTTATGGCATTACAGCTATATAGATAATAAACTTTCACTAATTAGAAAGAATAAATATGATTGTTCAAGAACACCTCCTTTTCTTCTCTTTGATAATAAAAGCCATTTTTTCTTCCTTTAGATTAAAATAAACTCTCATGCGGTCACTAACACAGGATGAGGTATATCACCGCCATTATGAACAGTAACTCGTCCTTCATCTTCTTCATCCATCATGAATTCTTCATGATCACTTTCTTCTTTCTTTTCACGTAATTTTCCGCCCATCATTACAATTCCAGCATGTCCCAAACAACATTCTTTAATATCTTCTAGCAATAATACACACAACCTTTTCGTTGGTACAATTAAATCAATTCGTGGACTAATATGATTCTGATTCTCATAGATTTTTAATTGTACGGATGGAATGCCGGCTGCAACTAGCAGATCATAGAAATTACGCGTTGAAGTTGGTGGATTGAATGAGTCCTGCTTTCAATTTAATTATTAATAAATAAATATTAATTAACAATCATTTGATTTGGATGATAACTAAATTGGATTGGAACATGAATTGGAAGAAAACGTGTTCTTCTACCTTTGCGCCATGGATCAATAAAATTTTACGAGGTAATGTCATTTTCAATCGGTCTTTATCTTTGACGCGATTTAAAGCGTGATTCAACAAGAAGGTTGGCGAACATTGGAGAAATGTTTCAGGTGTGTTACCTAAATATAAGATGTTGACAATATTTTATTCAATGAGCCTAACCAAAAAAATCCAATAGTTTTAAATGATAAATGCAATTACCCATAACTCTTGGAACAGCATGAACTTGTTCAAGTCCTAGTAGTAAAAAAATGAATGATCAATAACAATACACTAATCGCTTAATTTAATGATATACATACACACACATACCTTTATGATGTAAATAAGCATAATAATATGTAACATCATATGTGCCCGAAAATCTATGAATTACATACATTGTATTAATAATAAATTCGTTGGCAAGATATCATTAAAAATATTGAAACACACAAAATTAATCCTTGAACTCTTGGTAGAGGTGTCCGTCGTGAAACATTATCCCAAACAGGGATATTCACGTGAGTATTATTAAGTGGCATAACACCCAAAGTAGCACATGCATCATGGATAACTGTTAATGCAGCCAAGAAAGCCCCAGCTGAATGACCCATCAAGTATATTTGGGAAGGATCTCCTCGAAATTGTCTGAATTTTAATCATACAAGTTTAAAGAGATTAGATTATGTAAAGATGTCTGCAACAATTAAAACAATAATAAAGTTTAAGGTGAAAGTCAAATACTTTATAATAAATTACCGTATATGTGAATGGGTCCAATGAATTACTTGTTGAACATCAAAAACCATCTCTGCGATTTTTCCCTAGAACAATAAAAAATGTAATAAGAGAAGACTTTAGTCAAAACTGAATCTTTAAAATGCTATTGATGTATACTTGAAAGATTACTATACCTGTGGGTATAATGTGATATTTGGTACGACGACAACATAACCTTGACTTTGAAGATTATGAGCCACTGGCATGCATGTTGATTTATTTCCTGATAATTTGGTGTGATAAACACAGATTAACAAAACACATGATGATGCATTAATTGCATTGCATTACAACTATTACCAGAATTCCACGAAGTGCATATAAGAATTATAACAGGAGATTCCGACTGATGAGCATTAGGGCTTGGCAAGTTTGTTGAATTTGGGTGTAATATTCCTTCTGTGAATCTTTTACTATTTTTGATCACTGTTGTGCTCACATGATCGGGCAGGTATACGTCGAGACGATTTCGAGGTCGCAGACCATATCGTAGATTTTTCCTGTTTTTTATTGTGTTTTTAATTTAACAAACTAAAAATAATATAAAATTCAGTTTCAGTTTTCTTTAATACCTCACTGAAGTTCTTTTTCTATTTGAAGAAAGTTTATGCCAGCAGTATTGAACTATGGACGGTATAAAAGGACCCGTCAGGTTTTCGTAGAGATAATTTAATAAATAAAAGGAGACCTTGAACACTCGCCACGGACTGAGCGGAACGAGTGGTTGGTCAGCAGGTGCGTCAGTTTGTGCTAAAGTTTTTTTTTTGGCCAATTATTCGTTTAGTCAAGTTTAAAGTCAAAATTCACATATTTAGATTATAAAAAATGAACTTACCATAGAGTATATAAAAGATCCAGGTGATAGCGTAAGAGATAACTATATTCCAAAGAGGATATACATTATGAATTTTCAAATATCAAATAGCAATCTTATTCATTTATTAATTTATTCTTACATGCAGCCACTGACACCACGGGAAAAAATATCCATAATGATAAAAGTATAAATATTTTCTTAAATGTTTTTCTTTCCATTTTCTTTCTATTTGAATGTTTTTTAACCCTTGAGAGTTCAAAAAACGAATAAGAAGTTTTTCTCGACTGGCAAGAATAATTTATTTTATTAATAGAATTATTTCAATATGTAATGTATAAGATGGGGATTGAGTTAATGGAGGAGGAATAATTGTTTGAAAAAGGTTAATATGGCGACTTTGAGAAACCAAACAGTCTTTTAGTTTCAAGAGCAGAATAGCAAAAGCACCATATCAACTTTCTTTATCACTATATTATATTATATGTTGTAAAGTCAGGCACATGCTTTTTAATTATGAAATATTTATTAGCACAGTATAGAATTACACTGAACATTTATATATATATATATATATATATATATATTTATCTATCTCTCCATATCAGGGTATCTCGCATTTCAATAATGGAGAGAGAGTGAATAGTGAATGATTATGTATTTTCACGAGTAAAAATATGAATTGTACCACATAGTGCCTGTAGTCTAATAAGACCGGATATTTGTTTGCTGTATCGCAGAGAACTTTGGCGCACGCCGAGAACTATGTGTGTATGTATGCATATTACCAAATCATTGACGCCAAATAGCATTTACAGTCGAGGAAGAAAGGAGATTAAAATAATTCTGCAACGACCCCTTTTTTATTATTTAGCCCATTGTCTACCATCTCATATGTATGTTGATTTAACAAAAAATCACGGGGAAGTTCGTCATTTTTTGAATATCTCAAACGATGACATTGTTTTATGACTTTAATGATTGTTATTTTCTTTTTGTCAGCTCACTATTAATACAAATCACTATCAGAAATGGTAAAGATGTAAAATTCTCACTTCAGTAACAAAAAAAGTAATGGCGTCAATCGTTGACGAATTGGGAGAATAAGATGCGCATATTTTTCCCACGATCATTTCACGGAAAAATTCAAGGTGATTAAACTCGCGGATTAGGATTGTAAGTTGAATGAACGCATGTGTGTTTGTGTGTCTGTGCGTGGTGCTTTTTCTTTATTTGAGAATTTGTATGTATCTTCGGTAATCTTTTTAAAATAACATGTATAACATGTGAAAATATAAATCTATGCTATAACTTCCTTTTTCATATTCACAACGTGGGTTTTTTAAAAGTGAGTGGTATGATTTTTTAATATCACGATCAGCTAATCCAACCAATTAGAAGAAAAGAAATTGATTAGTTTATTTTTGCAGATCTTTTAATTAATGGGCGCTAAAAAATGTCACGTACTTCACACATTCGAAGGGTCTTGGAACAACCTACGTTCAATAAAGTGACACAATGCCGGATTTTACTGGTTGGCGCTGGAGGAATAGGCTGTGAGTTGTTAAAGAATCTAGTACTCTCAGGCTTCAGGCATATTGAGCTGGTATACCGTTCTTTATCACTATTTCATAATACGTGAGACCCTTGAATAAGTGGAAGATTTCCTTTATATATATAGGTTGATCTTGATACTATTGACGTTTCCAACCTTAATCGGCAATTTTTATTTCAGAAGCAACATATTAATAAATCTAAGGCACAGGCAAGTGAATTTCACATAAACTATTTTATCTTCTTTTTTTTCATTATCACCTATTAACATTTTGATAACTATAGATTGCCCGTGATTCTGCATTAAAATTTAATCCTGACGTTGAAATTATTGCACACCATGCAAATATCAAAGATGCTCAATTCAACGTTGAATGGTTTCAAAGATTTGATATTGTGATGAATGCGTTAGATAATCTTGGTAAGTCATATTAAAATGATTAGTTGTTTAGAATTTAAAGATATATAACGATTCGACTTTTAAATAGAGGCAAGAAGACATGTAAATTTTATGTGTCTGGCTGCAAATATACCGCTTATTGAATCAGGAACTGAAGGATATTTAGGACAGGTCACTGTAATAAAAAAGGTAAATAAACATATTTCTAATAACTATATTTTTATTAACGTTCTACTTTCAAATTCTGAGTAGGATTTGACCGAATGCTATGATTGTCAATCAAAACCAACCAGAAAGACTTACGCAGTTTGCACGATTCGAAGCACGCCGAGTAGCCCCATTCATTGTATCGTTTGGGCTAAAAATTATCTTTTTAAGTTACGCGGTTAACTATACTTTTCTACCGGACTCTTATGACATTTACAAGTTTGTAAACAAACGCTTTTTATTTTTAGTCAATTATTTGGCGAGCCAGAAGATGAACCTTTGGATAATGAGATGAATAATGATAATGGTATAAGGATTCCATCATAGCATATTTTAAATTGTAATATTCATTCGATAATTCATTAAGCATTTTTTCTGTAATCTCAATTTTAAAGCCGAAGAAATTCAAATTCTCAAGAGAGAGACTGAGCTGCTGAAAGAGATTAAATTGACGATGGGATCTCAAGAATACGCTGAAAAAGTTTTTAAAAAAGTATTTACAGATGACATTGAACGTCTTCTGACAATGGAAGACGTGTGGAAAAAACGAAGGCCTCCAGTGCCTTTAACATATAATGATATAAATAAACTCTCATCAAATGGAAAGAATGGCAGGGATTACAATAATGACATGAACACGCTCAAAGACCAGCGGATATGGACTCTTGAGGAAAATTTTAATGTATTTGTAGATAGGTCAGATTTGAATATTTCGAAATTTTATGGAGGATTAACTCGTACTATATTGATTAATTATCTAGTCTTCCGAAAATTGCTCTCGTTAAATATACTGTTATCTTATAAGCAATTTTTTATTATTACGTTACAATAGCATTAATCGCCTAAGTAGGAGATTACTCGAAGAACAAAAAGTTAACCCGGAAGCCGTGCTTGCATTTGATAAAGATGATGATGATGTCTTGGATTTTGTAACAGCAACAGCTAATTTGAGAGCCAAAATATTCGGAATAGAACAAAAGTCAAGATTTCAAGTTAAAGGTTGACTAACTAGATTTTTATTTATTCAAATGCTTTATATATTTGGATGAATTCTCAAAATTTTATAATGATAATCAGCTATGGCGGGCAATATAATACCAGCGATCGCAACGACAAATGCTACAATCGCCGGGATTATTGTTGTGCAAGCTTTTAACATATTAAGAAATCGCTTGGAAGACTGTAAAACGGTAACGATAATTGTTATGCTTGATGTGCTTTCTGACAATTCATTTGTCTCGAATACTAATTTTTTATTTTCGATCTGCATACAGACATATTTGGATGGATCTAGACGTCCTTGTCTGCTCATCAACGAGTCCTTAAACGGGCCAAATCCATCTTGTTCGCAATGTAGAGTTAATTATTACATATTACGAATAAACACGAAAAAGGCAACTCTTAAAGATTTCTTGGAGAAGATTCTAAATAGTAATCACGAACAAGGATTAGCTTATGGGAATGAAGTAACAGTGGAGAAAGGAGCTAGGTTTGCTACGAAAATATCGCCTTCCTGTTTTAATTGTGCAGCAATTTTTAATCTTTTTGTGATTTATTTAGCATCATATACGATATGGATTTTGATGAAAAGCTTGATTCCACCTTTGAACAATTGGACATCACAAATGGAGTTTTTATTAAAGTGACGCCTGATGATGATTCGAATCAATTTCCTGCTGTTTTTAACATTTTTCATAGGTAGAATACATATTTACTTTCGTGAGCTTTCTAGATACTGACCTATATTTCTTTGGCATAGGGAAACCTTTGATTCACAAGATTCGTGGTATACAATTGAAGGAAGTATTTCTGAGACTCACGTATCTCATATCAAGACAAATAGCCAAAACACAGTGACTGAATCTATACCAACTCATAAAAGAAAGATCGAGACAACTGACATGGAGCTTGATGAACAGCCATCTACATCATATAAAAAGATGGAACTTGATCCGGAATATATTGTAGTGGAAGACGACATAATAATGACAGAAGATGGGCCCAAAAGTGTTATAACTCTTGATTAAGTTTTTTTTTCTTCAGTAGTATCCTTAAATTAACTAATCTTTTCATGAGACGTTACATCTTATAAATACATATAAATATGATACGTAAATCTTGTCAGAGATTTTCTCTACGGAAATATAAATTTACTCGCAAAATTATATGGGGACTTCAACAATTCAACCAATATAGATTTAATAATTTGATATTCAAAACATTAACAACTATCTTTTTTTGTAGTTTGTTCTATGAATTCATTTGATTATAAATAAAATAGATACTGTCATTCTTCTAGAGTGACAGTAGCTATCAATCACATAAATTTATGCATAACTGTTTCGTTTAATCAGCTAAGAGTAACTTTTAATTAAGAATATTCGCAAAAAATACAGACAATACTTACCTTACAATCAAAAGTATTCGTCCGTTGATCGTTCTATCCGTTTTACTAAAGAAGGCAATAGTGAATTTGATCATAATATCAAGATAGAGAAGATGACTACAATTATTGCAAGGAGTCGTATTGGTGTGTATGTGACTACGACGATAAATTGAATATTGCAATGGACGCGGAAATTACAAAAAATTTTGCTGACATTAATTGCCGGGGTTGCATTTTTGAACTGAATTGAACAGTTGCAATTGAAAATGGAGCTGACACGTCCCGCTAATGACGGTGATATGTTTTATTTTGTTGAAGTGTACGTGCTGTATGTAGTAGTAGTTAGCTGTCACAGGGTGAGATGTAGTACAAGTCGAAATTAATGATGATGATGATGTGATGATGATGGTGTATGTATTGTTTGATTTGTGCCTTTGCTGTAATTACTGAAGCTAAGTTGATAGAGATGAAATGTGTGTTGTAAAGGAAGCGTGCGAAACTCAATAGTAGTAGACCTAATTTCTGTGTCGAACGCGAAAGATAAACAATAATACTGCAAAAATTAATAAACTAAAAACAAATTAGAAATTATACACTGCTCATTTTCTATAGGTAGTACACAATGAGCAAATCTAGTCTGCCAATATTCGACGAAAATTTGTCTCTGTTTCTTTCTTTTTAATAAGGTGATCGTGGACGCGCATATGGATCATAACGGGCTGCTGGTGGTGGTCGGCGATCTCGGTCATAAGCTCTGTCATAGCTTCGATCATAACCTCGTTCATAACCTCGATCATATCCTCTATCGTAGTAAGGTCTATCATAAGCACGATCATAGTAAGGATCCCGGCCATAGCCTCTCGGAGGTCTTTCATAACGATCATAGGATCTGTATTCATATCTAGGATCAAATCGATCGACTCGACGAGGTTCTGTATAAATTTATTTATTTATTTACTTACAATTAAGAAATTTATATAGACAATCCTATTTCGATTTTGCAGCAAGTAATTTAATTATAATACCTCTTCGTTTTGGTGGTCCGTAATATCGGCCAGGAGTGGGAGTCCTAGCCTTAGAACGACGCGCCTTATAAAAATAGACAATTAATAAACATATTTATAACACCATTATTTTTGGGAATATAAACGACAAAAATAAACTCACTTTCTCTACAGTCACAACACGCCCATGGATTTCTGTACCGCTAAGACCCTCTTTGGCAGCATCAGCTTCATCAGTAGTCTCCATAGTGACAAAACCGAAACCACGCGATTCACGAGTATGAGGATCGTACATAATTTGCGCTTTAGATACCTGCAAAATTAATCAGACCTTTAAAAGATAAGCAAAATCTATGACAAAATCATTGTAGAAGTTACCTTGCCAAATTTCGAAAAATATTCTTCTAGATCACGATCCTCGGTCCTAATCGAGAGACCAGTAACGAAGAGATTATTGCCAGGATTGATATCGTCTTCTTCCGAACTTCTGACAAGAAAGGTTAGAAACTGACATTATAATAGTAAATAACTATAAATTTAAATAGCCAATACCTTCTTTCACGGGGCGAGCGAGAAGCCCTGCGCAGAGACCGTGAACGAGATCTGCTAGGTGGACTTCTCCTGTCATCACGTCGATCGCTATGACGATCTTCGTGCCTTTCGTCGTGATGACGGTCCCTGTGTCTATCTTCACGCTCTTCACGATGCCTATCTTCGGTTATATGCCGGTCACGATGTCTTTCCTCATGACCTCCCTGAGAAAAGCTATCAGAACCATTTTGGGCTGCAAAGAAAGAACAAAATTAATTTTTTTTTCATTTTTCATTTATTTCCAAAAAGGTGCTTACCATCAGCTTCACTCATGTTAAAGACGGCAAGTTTATAGCAAGTATAGTATATATGATAAAGAAGTAAAGTTTTACGTTATAAAAAAATTTTTAACTAAACCTATATTAAAATTCTTCGAATAAAGGTAGACAGAATGACTTTTTGAAACAACGTGAAAATTTGATGGCGATAGGGGTAATATTAATTAGTATTGCTATGCCGGAATCTTTTCCGTTATATTCCTTGTTCGGGAATGGTGGGGAAAGCTGAGCCACAAATTTCTCACATGATTGTGTCGAGAATTCTCACAAAAAAAATAAGTTTTTTGAACGCGACATGTGTCAAAAATATCGTAATGCAGTATTTTGTGTCTCTCTGCAACTTTAATAATAAAGGAAATATATGTATTTTACAGAAATTTTTTCAAGCGAAAAAATTTAATTATTTGAAGTTAAATAAACATCTTCGTTTAAAGAAAACCCAACAGCGCATCCATTATCATCAATATTCTCTGAACAATACTTTTTCTTGTCTTCGAGTGCATAACAGAGTATTAAGACCTTTTAATACATGTTTTTCTAATTACCGGCCATTACAAGTTCTTTTTGATTATCAGGTGAGAATTTTTCCAAAAAAAAAACATTTAAGCACATCAAGTTATGTAGTAAAATCAAATGAACATGTGTCATTAATGAAAGCAAGTGAATCGATCTTGGATTTCAAATCAGAAAACATCGAATCCATAGAATTATCTTCAAATGTTATACAAGAAACTAGTAAATCAAGCGGTGATATAGAGCAAAATAAAAAATCCAGCATTAATTTAGAACATGAAAGGGACAATAGCAGTTTAGAAGAAAGTGTTCCTCCTAATAATGATTCAGATGAATCAGGATTATATGATAAAGCGCCATTAAATAGATATCACCCGTATATTCTGACAATGCAATTGGCTATCAATCGTGAAAAATGTAAGCCTACAGGTCCAGAGATGCTAAACATATTCCTAAATATACTTAGTGTTCCTGGTCTAGTGAAATATGTTATGCCACGAGAGATTGAAAAAATGATGATAGGTATTGGGAGAATGAGGCGTCTTGGATTATATGAATTATTAGTGGATGAAGGAGTCGAGCTTACACCTTTTGCTTATACGAAAATGTTCATCACCTACCTGAAGACTCGTAATGGTCGAAAAGCAGGTGAATTGCTCGAGAAAATGAAATTACTTGGAATTGAGCCTGATTCTTTTCAATACAATAATGTGGTGAGAACGAAAATCGAGAATTGTCGAGAGCATGACGTGGAAAATGCATTACATTACTTTAATGAAATGACATCAAAGAGACATCAACCTGAATTTCCTTTGTATTCAGCTATAATTCATAGGCTTGTCGAATTGCGTAGAGCTAACGAAGCAGCAAAGTTATGCTTTGAGATGGTCTCTAAAGGGTTGACTGCAACTGATATCGCTTTTCCTGATGTTAACTTTTCGGATATATTAGACAACCAAGGAAACATTAGTATTAATATTGACAATAATAATAGTGACAGTAGTGATATCACAATAGCGGAGGAGGATAATGAAACTAAAATGAATAAAATGGAAAAGGCATTGATAAAAACAATTTATAACATTTTAGTTCGAACCTTAATCAGCAAAGATAAATTAATCAGAGCTACAAAGTTTTACGTCTTTTCGCAACAAATTACGCGCAGTCCACCGGATGTTTCACTTTTGGAACTGTTAATCGAATCCAGCATTAAATTCTCAAGATATGATATTGCCTTGAAAGTACTGGATACTCATTGGAAAAATCATGATATTTCATATTTGTATGTAAGAATGATCAAGCACTGTGTGGAATTAAATCTGCTCAAAGAAATAAACGAGTTTTACATGCAAGCCAGAAGATTAAGGATTTTGCTACCCAGTGATTTTTATCCATTTCTTCTTACAAACTATCTTGATCGAGGATTTTTAAGAGAAGCTATTCAGATTTATCTGGATGGAAGAAAAAGGAAGATAAGATTTGACATTGATATCTATAATAAGTTATTGAAAGGCATGAAAAAAGATCAGATGCTTAAAGATTTTATCGTCCGAGATATGATAAATGCTAAAAAGAAACCCACCGCAGCTACTTATCATGCTTTCATGGAACTATCGACTTCAAAAAAAGAGACGAAATCAGCATTGAAAATCTTTGATTTCATGGCAAAATCTAAACACGAAATACAACATATCACTTATCGACAATTGCTTAAAGGGTTTGCAGGAATTGGAGATATGAAAGGTGCCAATAGAATATTCGATTCTATGTTGCAATCTTCTTTCAAACCTACAATTATTGATTATAATTTAATGTTATACGGATACAGTCAAATTTCAGCGGACAGTGCTAATAACATATTTCTTGGAATGTTAGAAGCTGACATTGTGCCCGATGTGACTACTTTTTCAATATTGATTGCTGCTTATTTGGAAGCTGGCAATGTAGCGAAGGCTTTTAGCCTATACGAGGAAATGAAAAAACGGAGAATAAAACCAGACGTACGAGTTCTCAATGTGATTATCGATCATCGCTTAAAGACTATTGGGGTACATGGCGCGACAAGATTTTTTTTCGAACAGTATAAACAAATGGAGGTTGCGCCGCACATTAGTACTTTAATGATTCTCTTGCATGGGGCTTACCGAGAACAAGATTTAGACTTTACTTCGTTATTTTATCGAGAGATGAGAAAATACGGGTTCACCTTACAAAATAACTTTTTATATATGGATCTTTTGGAATTTTTTTTGTCAAATAATCAAATTTCAGAAGCGAATTTAGTTCTTGAAGATATAGATTATTATCGCATCGTTAGCAAGCTTAATTATGATAAAGACGATTTGGCAGGGAGGAAGTATCGTGCCAGAATGCGAATAAAACAAGCAATATCAGAGAATAATGCTGAAGCTGCATTAGCTTCTTTACAAGAGTTAAGAAGAGAGGAAAAGAATGGAAAAAGAGGCAAAAATTCTGATTAATCAAAAAAGTAAAGACAAGAATGGGAAATGAATGACAATTATATTGAGGAAACTGAAAATGAAAATAATGCCACCTTGTTGGAATCATTACATATTGATTGATGACTATGGATTTATTGATAAATACAAGACATTAGGTATAATATGAAACTAGTGATAATTTATTAGACAAATAACATAAAATTATAGAAGCTATAGATAAGGTGGATGTATTACATTGTTCAACTTCAATTTTTTCTGATTTTATTTGTTTACAATTAATTATCTCAGCATCCTGTCTCTATTTCTGCTTCTGTTTCTATTTCTGCTTCGGTCCCTGCTTCGGTCCCTGCTTCTATACCTGCTTCTGTCTCTGCTTCTATTTCTGCTTCTGTCTCTGCTTCTATTTCTGCTTCTATTTCTGCTTCTGTCTCTGCTTCTGTCTCTGCTTCTGTCTTTATCTCTGCTTCTGTCTCTGTCTCTGCTTTTGTCTCTGCTTCTGTCTCTGCTTCTATTTCTATTTCTGCTTCTGTTTCTGGTCCTGTTCCTGTTCCTGCTTCTGCTTCTGCTTCTACTAGCAGCACCTCTATTTCTATATTTATCCAAGAATTTGTCAATTTCTTTATCTCGACTCGCCCTACTCCTATCTTTATCTGAACTTTCATCTTGTTCCTCCGTCTCCTCACTTATCTCAGCCGCTTCTTCCTCTTCTTCTTCCTCCAAATCTTCCTCGAGTGCACTTATCCGACGCGGAAGTTCGTCATTTTCCTCTAATACATATCGCTTGGAAATGCGTGGAAGTATAGTATCACAGACACGCTCTTCACGCAACAATTCATCAATAAATTCATCCATACATACTATTTCGAAATCGCCACCTAATACCAAGAAATATTAAATTTGATTTCAAATTGATATGAGAGAAACAGAAATTCATTAGGTACCTGGATTTCTTCTACGTAGTTTACGATAGTCATTCAAAAGTGGTTCCAGATATTGGTAAATTTCAAGCGAGGTTCCGACAAGACGCAAATAGAATGCTCCTAAAGCTCTTAAATATCTATAAAAAAAATTAACATCATCGTTTATATAGATTATCTATTAGTTAATATATAACTTTCTGAATTAAAGGACTCACTTGTATTCTTCGGTCCGAATGAACTCTATTATAATGTCTTTGCTGGGCTGTAATTGTAGCAACTTTAGCGTGAGACAGAGGAACTCTGTTGGCTTCTGATTACCATATTGTCCGCCATAACTTGTCAATTCGATTGCTCTGTCAATAAGAGTCTCAGCTAACAAGATGTAACAAGGTCAAATCTCAATGCCGAATATGAGTAATAGTTAAATTTTAGTTCTATTCCAACCTGTTAAACCGAAACAAGATTCTTTCCAGTATAAAGAGTCGTATATCCTGGACCTAATTATCTTTTCAATAAGGTATTGTGGGTTTGTTCCATGAACTGCAATTGCATCAGAAACTGTGCGATTTGCCATAACTAATCGATGAACTTTCAACGATATTGATATTTATATTCATGAGTGAAGACAAAAAATCAAAGCGATTAAGCTAAGCCGACAGCTTTATAAACAAGGTGCTTTTAATAGTAAATATTAAAGTTCACTATACTAAAATTAGGGAAATATGCAAATGGCTAAGTTAATTTCTACAACATATATTTTATATATATATATATATTAACCATTTTTATGTTACTAAATAGCCTGAAGAATCAACGCGTTTTTCGAAGACATCTCTCACAATGCCAAGCATCCACCACAACTTGCATTTCGTCACCGAATCCCACGCACCCTCCATGAAACCACGTTGAGCAAGTATCACATGCAATCATGAATTTATTATTATCGATGTTTGGATATTCACATATACAATTGATTACTTCTTCCTGTGTTGTGGCAGTAGTAACTAGAGGAGGCGGAGGCAATTGGAATTGTACGGGCGGCAAAGTTGATGTGGATGTGACAGGTATAGTGGAGGCAGATTTCTTCATAGGTAGACGGATTTTTATCTTGCCGGTGCTTGCAAGCGGTGTAGTTTCTGAGTTTATCAACGGGGCAGATGGTTTTTCATGTTTAGTTTTGGATGTTTTTTCCTTTTTAGGTTTAGTTGATTTTTTTCGTGATGGTAATTGAGGTGGCGAGTGAATTTGTGATTGTTGAGGTGTTGGCAATGTTTGAGGAGGAAAAATTGATGGTGAATTGGAAAAGTCGGTAGGTTTGAATCTTTTTGATTGTTTATTTGTTGAGGGAAGTAAATTTGCTGCTTGTCTTGATTTTGAACGTGAGGTTGATGCTATATACGAAGTTGATTGAGATGATACCGATGTCGAAGCTAAATGTAGGTTAGTTAGATTTGTAGTATCAATTGTATTCTTAAGAGATATTGTAAGAGGCTTCGATGAAGCATCTTCACTTGAAAATGACTCGCCTTCATTACCGTCTCCAACAATATCGATCATCATTTCTTCGGTAGCAATTTCAGGACGAGATGCCCCGCTTGTTGCTGTTGGAGGTCTAGTGATTTTTATCATGGGAAGTTGAAGTTCTTGAGGTATTAATTCCGGCGGCGCCCTCATTTCTTCTAGATCTTCGAAAAATCCATTTTGTGACGAGGAAAATATTGTTTCTCCTGGAGGAACGGACGAAAAAGACTCCTCAAATTTTCGCTTTTTCTTTTGTAAATCTGATTCAATTACTGCGCCTGTTGACACTGAAGGAAGAGATTCATGCAATGTAAAAGATTTAAATGCATTTTCGATATTTTCTGGTGCGAGCAGTTTTAACGGATCAGAAGTAAATCGGGCTTGTGATCCGTTGCTTTTCCGATTTGCTATTGTTAAATTATCTTCATTAATGTTTTTGGATATAATTGGCTGCATATTTTCATCAACGTCAACATTTTCCATTTTCTTGGAGAATTGTTTTTCATCAATGTCATCATCATTTTTATGGTTCTCGTCAGATAATGTCTCTGTTTCCTCCGTTTTAGTATTGCCCTCTTTTTCTTCAGAGATGTGCGATATTGGGTAACCTTCTGGAAAAGGTGGTAAATAGTTTGGTATATAAGAAGGTCCAGATCTGACTTCTAATTGCCTTTTTATTTTATCTTCTTTTCTTAGATCCGGTTTTTCATTTTCCGATTTATCATTAACGCCACTATCTATATTCATATCTTCCACTTTGTCATAAACTTCTTTTGACATTAACTCCTCTGAAATATTAGAGGGTAGTTTTGAACCCTCGTTATTTGTATTATCGACGTTATTTCCTGGTATTACCCCATTTGGTGGTGTAGTAGGTGCTTCTCCGAATAAATCATCGAAATTTTCAATAGAATCATCGTCGTCTTCCTTTTCTTGGTCTTTACCACCTTTCATCGATTCATCAAGAAAATTTTTATTAAACCTGTTCAAACTGAGTTTATCCTGGCTAAATATTTTCTCTTGGGTACTTTTACTTATAATACCGAGCTCTTCTTTGTTTGTGTCAATAATAGAAAATCTTTCTTTAAATACTAACAGTAGTTCGTCCGCAGGATCCTTTGATGCACCAGTTGCAAGCAAATCTTTAAGAAAAAAAATTGATTAATCAAATACAAAATAATTAAGAATTTCTAAGCCATAAAGAATAATACCTTTTATAACAGGCGTTGGATCAGGTCCACCCCACTTATTATAATTTTTGGTTTCACGCTCCGTTTCCAACCAGTCTTCCAAATCTTCAACTTTTATCCCTAGTGTTTCAAAGGTAGCCTTTACATCAAACGCATTCATTTTGGTCCTGCCCGCATGCATTCCGTGGTTTTTGGCAGTCTTTCCCAGCAGTTCCAGGTAGTTTCCAAAAACGTCTGTTAAGACGTCGGCACTCATACTAGAAGTTTTATCAAAACCTGCCTGTTGGATAAGTTGAAGTGCTGCTAAACGTAATACTGAAGAGCAAAATCGTTCCATTGCACAAATTACTTGAGAAACTAAAACCCAATTTTTTTAAATGATCTAGATTAACGATAACGAATTTCTTAAAAAGAATCTACCAAGTGCAAAGAGATTTTTACAATTAATTATCTTTTATTAAAAAAATACTTGTTTACTTTCTATAATTGATATCGAATTAAGCTGGAAACAAATTTTTTATATCAAATTAAATTCATCTCAGCATATGTACAATTTTGAGTATTTCCAAATACAGTGCAGTCACAGTTGGACCGGAAAATTTTGTCCTTATAGAGGTGATTTTAATATATGTGTACCAATTCAATATCCCAGTGGTTGTTCTTATATAGAGTGTTCTTTAGAGAGGTGCATAAATCTAAATATTTTTTGTGCTGAACTATAATTTGATCCGTTAAAGTAGTATCATGTGACACATAATTCGATCCAGGATGATTTGTGTGAGTTTTAATAAGAACGATCCATGGGAAATTTTTAATCATGTAAATAATTAAGCAAAATAATTACATCAGAATTTTTTTAATTTTTTTTAAATATAATCATAGTAGAAAATCAAAAAATCATAAAAAAACAAAATTTAATAACTAGTCAAGAAATTGCTATATTTACTTCTTCAGAAAAGCATGAAATCAATTATAATTTGGTCAAAGAATTTATATGAAAATGATAAAATTTAAAAAATTTTATTAAGATTAAATTTAATCTAGCTAATTATGAAAATATAATTTATTTAATTTTTATAAAATAAAATTAAAAAATTAAAAAAGAATATTTCTATTATTAATAAGAAAATAATAAATTTTTATAATAATAATATAGTATCAGAATTCAGTGGAAATAACATAATTATGTTATTTTCACTTAGTCTAGATTATTTCCAATCAGATATGTGTCATGATCCAATTTTTATAACACAGACTAAGGTGTTATAATCTAATTTTTATGACATAGATTAAGATATCATGATCCAATTTTTATGACACAGACTAAGGTATCATGATCCAATTTTTATGACATGGACTAAGATGTCATGATCCAAATTTTATGATATGGACTAAGGTATCATGATCTAATTTTTATGACATGAACTAAGATGTTATGATATAATATATACTGTCATTAGCTTACATGGGCAAAAAATATGCTAATAATGCATTCAGTCACATGTCATTATTTGCAGGTCCAGTATGAGAGCTATATCCAAACTGGACATGTAGTATCTAGCTTTCTGATTAATTTCTTGATAAGAACCAAGTTTAAGGCACATAGTACCAAATCATTAACATAATTAATAATATATCAAAGTATCTGATAATAAGATATGTAGTACTGAATTACTAACTATTATAATTCATTTGAATATTATCCAACATAGTACCAAATTATTAATATATCTGATAACTTACTAAAGTATCTAATGATAAGATACGTAATGCCAAATTATTAACATATTTGATAATGTACCAAAGCATCCAATAATAAGATACGTAGTATCAAATTATTAACATATCTGTTAATATTTCAAAGCATATAATAATAAAATATGTAGTATCAAATTATTATTTCTATTTGGTGATACTATTATAAATTATATTCTAGAAGATAGATTTTACTATGAATATAGTTTATAATAAGTTTTGAGAGTGAAGACTGAATTATTTATAAAGATAAAGGAGATTACAATTATTCTAAAGATTTCCTAGTACTAATACTTATGAGTATTATATTAACACAAGGTAAAAATAAAATAAAATTATAAAAATGAAGTTGTAATTACAAATACTAAACTAAGAGGTGATATCAAAAATTAAGCAATAAATACTTAAAAACTAGCAACAAATGCTAAAATAATTACAACAAATGCAAATAAAACTAAGATAACCAATACCAAACAAAATAAAGATAACAAATACCAAACAAAGCTTTTGCATATAGGGAAGCTTACTAAATTTTTTCTAAATAAAGATAATAAATACCAAATTCAAGCTTTTACATGTAAGAAAGCTATCAAGAATCTTTTTAATCAAAATATAATCTATTATGATAGAAAAGGTAATTGAAAGTAAGATATCAAGATAAGTTCACAGGAAAAATTACAAAATAAGTATAACTCAAGTATTTTCAAAAGACAATTGAATTATTGCTATTCAAGTATATTTATTTCAGATCTCAAAGCA
>CAJVPS010000774.1:0-19888 GCA_910591765.1 Ambispora leptoticha | reverse complement strand
AGCGGAGATAAAGATATCGACGATCTAATAAAAGAATGCAACAAGATAATTAAATATGAAAATAAAATATTCGAATGGATTCCTTTTGAAAGATTTACCAACGTTGTATATCTTGCAAAAGGAGGTTTTGGATCGATTTATAAAGCAACCTGGTTGGATGGACCAATAACTGATAATTGGGATCATGAAGAAATTAAATTTAGACGAAAAAGAGTATCAGAAGTCATATAGTAAAATTTAAGAAATAATTATTTAAAAAAGTTTATATTAATAAAATTTTTTTATAAAAGTATATAATAAAATTTTTAATATTTAAATAAATTCCAATATATAATAACTTAATTAAATAAACCAGAATTAAAATTTTATTTTGAAAAAATAATCTATTAAAATTTATCTAATATATCAATCTTTTTATACTGGACTATATTAATTATTATTTATTTTATTATTTATATATTTATTAAATCTTTTATAATGAAGAATTACATAATTAAAGATTAATAATACAAGTAATATATTATTTTTACAATTTAAATTTGATTTAAGCTTAAGTCTGATTTAAATCAAATTATTTAAGTAAATTTAAAGTTATTTTAAATTATAATTTATATTATTAGAAATAATCAATATCTATTAAAATATTTATGATTATCTTTATTTAAAAATAAAAATATTTTAGTTTTTAATATTACAATATTTTTAATTTTTATAAAAATATATAAAATAATAAGCAAAATCATAATTTATATCTAGAATTATAAATTTATTAAAATAGTTTGTAATAAAATATTACTAATTATAATAATATATTATATTTATTATAATAAATAATAATATAAATAATAAATACTGTATATTTATACTTATAAATAAAATTATGATACTTGTTTAAAACTATAAATTTACTAAAATATTTTATAATAAACTATTAATTTATAAAATAAACTATTTATTTATAAAAAAATACTATATTTATAATAATAAATTATTATTATTCAAATAAAAATATTTAGTTTTGTCTAATTAAAATTAAAATTTATATAATATATATTTACGGAGATCACTATCTTTGCATAACGATAAGTCATTACATGTATTATTCATTTCTAGGAGGTTTTTTTAATTATCCCATAATAATTAGTAAGATTATAGCATTAAAAATTTCTATTAAAAGACAATATTCATTTCGTTTATAAACTCTTGAGTAATCTGCTGATTATTTCACTATATTCTTCATGATTCCACTTGAGATATGTATCCAGTGGACAGGTTGATTTATGAGTTGATCAAAGCCTCCTTTGCAAGATATTTACCTCGGTAAATTTTCATTCTTTTATTAGATAGCCAATTTCTTTATCTCCGTTATGGATATGATAAATTTTCAATAAAATTAATAATTGTACACGTTTAATAAAAAACATGTGTTTTAGACCAAACGATTCTCAGCAAGTAAAAACTCAAGCAATAGGAGACGCAAAGTCTAATTATGTTGAAAATTTTTTAAGTTTAAAAAATAGAATGAGAAAATGCAGTGAGGAATTAAATTTCTGCTAGATATCGTTATAAATTCACCTATTTTGACAATCATAGTTACTACAATCGTGAGTATTTCGATTCCATCTTTGAGTTCGCTCTAAAATGCGTTTATACACATGAATTGCTGGAAATGATCGTAAACCACGAGATAGTTATTATCGTTACGTATTAGAAAAGAAATGAAACAATTATCAATGTATTTCAAATTTTATATTCTATAATATTTTTAAATATATTAATTATAAAGCTAAGTTGAAGAATTCAATATATCTTAAAATTTATTAATAATTAAAATTTTTTGAGATGTTAAACAATTTTTTTTATCTAATACATATATAACAAAATTATCTAAAAATGATTTTTTTTAAATTAATAAAATCAAATAACAAAAATTTCAGATGAATTTGCCTGAAAATACTTACGATTTAGAGATAATATAATTATTTTCAAAATATACTAAAATTCTCTTCAAAATCCGCTATTTTTTATAATATTATATATATTTTAAGCATTTATAAAATAAATATATTAAAGAGAATTGAATTTTTGTAAAATTTTAATATCCAGCATATGAATGACTTATATATAATTTTTATGAGATATAAAGCAATATTTAAATATTCAGAATTTAAAAAACTTGCAGCTTTTGCTTTAATGATAATTATTTTAAAATAATATTTCAGATTTTATTTTAATAATTACGAATTCTTGTTTTAATAACTAATTTGAAATAAAATATTTATAATAAATTTGAATTAAACATTTATAAATAAACATAAAATGTTTCTTATTTACAATTAATAAGCTTAAATACTAAATAATTTCATAATGAAAATTTTGTAACAGAAATCTGTTCTATAAGTTTTTAACCTCTATTTGATTTAAAAGAATTTGGATCGGATTGATTTTTTGATCTGAAATGGGTATATCTTTTTTTGCGTTACTCTGTAGATCGAAAATATTTTCGCGATTTGCAATAAAATATCCCCCTTGATCGCTGTTTGGGATAAATCTCGATCGAGGAAAGCTGCACTTCATTGTTTAAATGACATGAGAAATTTAGTTTTTCAAAAATACGCACATGCACACCTAGTTTCATGTGTTTGTGCTTATATTAATGAAAATTGCCTTTTTTGTTTTCTTTGTTTCACTGCAGTGATACAGAACCGCCATTATGATTATGTAGTTAAAAAAAGATTATGAAGCTAGATTTTACCCTTTTAACCAAATAAATCATTAGCTTAACAAAATAATGAAATCATGTGACGCACGCGAGATGAAACTCGTAACGTGTACATGTATAACACGCGTGGGAATCAATTTAATCCAAAAAGGAAATTTCATTTAGCTCTTATATTTAAAATTACGTCCATCTTGTTTGGAAATACAAACTGCCACTTGTAGAGTCTAAATGCTACTTAGCGAGGCTATTTTGATGATGGCGAAATATTTTCATCGCGTCATCCGTATGAACGTATATAGCTAAAGTTTGTAACTCGTTTATTATTTACTTACATGGTTTTTCGAAGAGCTATCGGTAAAGTCAATTCCGCTATAATATCACTTTTATCATCACTCTCATTCGTATCATGTTATACATGTTGAAATGCGGAAATATGATACGACAATGCAAGCTCCCATAAACGGAATCCTTTCCAAGTTTGTCGTATCCAATTATAACGAACAGTGCAAACGAGTTATTACACTTATGGGGGTGTATGTGAAAAAAGCACACAATCTAGTTTCTTATCGTATTATTGATATTTCGTCACAAATTCATCATTCGTCGTACAGAAATGGTTATGACGAATGATTTCGTCATCATGCTGTGTTTCACATACGTTAAGTTATATTTTTCTCAACCATTATAAATAAGAATTGATGTTTCCTGGTTTTTTTTGGGAATAATAACAACTTCTTTTGTAACAAAATCATAAAAACTCGAATCCCAACTAAGAAACAATGACATCCTTGTTTCGCGTTTCCCTCCTTGGCTTTTGCTTAATCCTTTTGGCAATATTTACTATGAATGCAGAGGGTAATCCGCTTCCAGTAGAAAAAAGACAACCCAGGTAATTCTCTTTCTATATTCAAATCAATCTCCTTTCTATTTATACTTTACACCTTTTAAAAAATTCAACTGTTCAAATAGTCGACGCAGTGCTGTTATTGGTACTTCTACGAATGCTGAACCAGGTTACTTTTGAGGCAATTACAGCACATGATTTGGTTAATTTGGTTAATAAAATATTTATTTTTTAAATTTTATAAAGTTATTATTTAAATTTCTTAATTTTTGAAAGAGAATACAATGTAACAGAATAGAAAACAATACAATTTGTATAACTTGTTGTTATAAAAGATGTAATGTTATAACAACTTAATTTCGGGTATAGCATGAATTCGTGGGAACGATTCAAGTCTACCTAAAAATGTTATTGTGAAAAGGTATAAATTATCCGATACCTCAGGTAAATAAATTAATTATCTAGCTTTAAAATAACTAGTGCGCGCAAAAATTCGAGTCAAATAAAAATTTTTTTGAAAATCTTGTTTCGCATTTTCTTACTAGCTTTGTTTAATTTTATGGGTATTTACCCCCAATAGTAAAGTGTTATCTGCAATCAGTACTTAGAACAATACTGTTATTTTAAAACATTTCGAGATCCAACCGGGATAGTTGTGATATATTGATAATCATCGTAAACATTAAATTTATTATGTACTCGACGACGGAAGAAAGCCACTGGACACTTTTAATTTGATAATGTTTGGCATAATCGCAATCAATTTAGAGGTTTCCTTAGAAATCGCTCCATTTTTTTACTATAAATTCATTTATTAAATTTCTAGACATGCTAAAACTCATAAATTTTATTTTTTTATTCAGCGAATGTATAAGTAATTCCGGTAACTATGTTCCGCCAACTTTATCATAACAGTTGTTCGATTTAGCGGGTTAAAGGTTTTTTTGATTGATTTCTATATGCAGTATAATTTGATTTTTCTTCTGATCTTATTGAATAATAAACTGCATACCCATTTTTGCATGATTTGGTTTCAAAAAAAAAACCGCGCGAAACTTAATCTTTAGAAATAAACTTTTCATCGTTATCGGTACTTGACGTGATTATTTTCAAGATTCGAATTTTCACGCTTTTATAACAAATCTATTTCGAAGAGACGCAAACATAATTACAAATTCTCTTGCATATTTTGATTTTGAAAATAATTATTTTTATAAATGCGAATTCGTTATCCGTCTCGCAAATTATCTGACGATAGGCGAATCTATCCCAGGGTCTTTACAATATTTGAGAAAAATTCCTATTTGCTTATTATTCTTAGTACGCATATCGATATGGTGCAAACTATCCAAGATCATCCGATAATATGATCTATCCTATTTCATTTACGGATTAAAAGAAGTTTATTGCAAATATTTGATGAATTTAGATGGTTTGCACCACAGTACAAAACATAATGTAACTAAAACATCCTATATTTCAGTGCATAAACTTAAATTGTTATTTTATCACTTTGGATGAAAGAAGTTTTGAAATAAATTAATAAGAGAAGCCCTTAAAAAGGCGACATAGATATTGCATGACTATTAAAAAACATCTCAAGGACAATTCAAATGCACTTCTCTTAAATGTAACCAGCATGGAATAAATATACATCAACACAAATAAGTATATGGTTTGACTAAACATAATTATACGATTTAATTCTTTCAGCTCAAAATATACCGATACAAAATTTAATTGTAACTGCACCTCTCTATAAGACACAAAGATTTTTGTTCTTATAAAAATTCATAATTATGTTCTTATCAAGAGAGAAATTTTAATATAATTTATGATAAGTTAGTTTTTGAAAATTGTGCTTATGCGTAATTTATTCTTACATAGAGAGGTGACCCGTATACTTTTTATCATAATTTTTATAATTCCAATGTATATCTACTTTTTTACATTAATTTAGTACTAAACAAGCGCTTTGATCAATTTTGATATTAAAAAACTTTTTTATGCTAATGAGAACAATGTCGAACATTATAGAGGATATTTGCAATGCCAGCAATTCCATAAAGAAAATTAGAAATATTTTCAGTATGTAATCTATTTATAGAAAATCCGTTTCAGATCCTCAAACAAAGGAACAATGCAATTTAAAATAAGGAATTTTCAATTTATGCGCACGGTGAATTTATGAAGATCACCCACAATTTTTAAATGGTCGTGTCTATTCTAACGTATTTTTTTATCGTAGATCCAATCTATCTTTTTTCTTTATTCTTTCAAAATAAAAATTATCAAATTGAAGTTTAGAGATATAAAAAGTTCAATCATCACAAACTTGTCAACAAAGAAAAACAAAGACAAAGACAATCAAGTTAAAAGATAGATAGTAGGCATTATGTTTACTTTGTTATTAAGCAAGTCTTTCCTCTTTCTTTTACTTGTTGAAAAATAAATATAGCAACTATTCTATAAATAGATAGATAAAGTTGGTATAAAAGCAATTTTTATTATTCTCGAAATGCTATCGATGATGAAACCTACATTAATCTTTTTTGATGTTAACCTACGCATGAATGCTAAAAGATAAATTTTCTATTATTATTGTTCCTAACGTTTCTGTTTCACTCTAGTTTAAGTTCAAAAGAATACTGTGAGCGTCACTGTACTAATATTATTCTGCTAAATTTCCATTAAACAATCAGAATTTATGAGAGGTAAAGTAATACATGCAATAGCGCTAATATGTCTCTTTAATGTAAGCGATCTTTGTTAGACTATACAACTGTATATTTATAGAGATAGTACGTTTTACTCTGTTTTCCCTTATTTACTTGTCATTAATGTCTGCAGCTCGAAGCTTGTCTTTTCTATCTATGTAACCGGTTTATAATATTATGCTTCATTTAGATAGTAAAGTCACATTGATGCAAGTCCACTATATGGACGAAAAAAGATTAAACCATTATTCCTTGATACAGAGAGAGAATGCAAAGCGTAATCGTCAGACAATACATTTCAATTAGCAACGAAGATACCTCATAGCAATATGATCTAGTATTATTTGTTAACGCCCAATCGGAAGCCAAAGTAATAAGAAATTGTTATTTTCTTTATTTGTTGTTACAACTCAATGGAGGATATTGAAGATTAAAGAAAGTGTGAACTGAAACGAGTCATAATGAAACACACGTATATTTTCGCTTAAATAATAATTTGTAATTAGTAATTTTCTCATCATTCATTACAATACATGTTTTTTATTAACGAATTCACCCCCCCCAAAAATTAGTACTTATTATTAATAACTTTAAATCCTACGGAATAATGTGGGTCGTCCGTTCATCGTACTTTAATCCGCTACACAGTACTTTTTTATGCGGATACTTGGTTGGAGTCATATTGATAAAATATGCGCATATATTATTCTATTTGTTATGCATTCAATGTACAATCATACAATCATTTAGGAGACTGGCAAATACATGTATTAGCTAATGTTGATCTCAGGATTATATGATTAGCTAGTTATCATTTCTAATAATTTAATATAAAAAAATCACATCACGTTATCTCAGGTTATAATAAAATTAATTATATTACCTAATATATGTATTTGTTGCCCCTTACATATGGGGACCGTCAATAAAAACCATGATTTTATGACAACCCCATATAATTTAAATAGTGATTATTTTGTTCACAGAGAATTTGGTTATCGAAACTTATAATTCGGTATGTTAGAAGAAATTCTTCAAAGCACAAATTACTTAAATGGAGAAAAAAGCAAACAATTGACCATTTTTTTCGTTAATATTATCGAAAGTCATGATTCCAAGGAAAGAATCTCTGCAAATTAATTAATTCTAAAAATACCTTTTAAATTTTTTGAAACTTAGGGTTAAAGAATAAAGAAGAGTTAGCTATATTTTATTTTCAAAGCGAACAAACAATCATGGTATAATGCGCATTATGCGCACGAGGATTTAAACATTCATAATTCTGAAACAACGTAACATATTCGCGCTTTTTTATATTTATTTCCTAAATAAGATAATTAAATGTATCCGATGATTACACAAACATGTACATACATATATTTATGATGCATTGAAACCTCAAATGTGTATGTGAAATTCCATGTGCTGATCAAATAAAGTCTGTGAATACTTGGCTTGAAATGGGATGTTTGTCTTTGTTATTTAGTATTTCTAATTATAACTCAATCAATGGAAAATGATAGTATACTTAATGATTTCCTTTAGTTCATAGAGAAGTTGAGTGAAATTAAAGAAGGCAAATAAAAATAAATTTAAAAATGTTCTTTTTTGTTACATGTATATTGAATGGTAGCACCTTGTACGCCTAGGTGTCATTCATTGCCTGATTAGTCTACTTATTCCACTTGCCTCTGAAAACAAGCCACAAATTATTGCTCACCCACATAACGATAATTACAAGCATACCCTCAATTTCAATAATAAACCCGAGGTCTAAATTTTTACATGCAGATAGCTGGATCATTCGTTTGCATGACATTGCTTCTGAACAAGAAAAATAGGGTTATATTTATCATTATTTCTTGAAACCAAAATAGAGGGAGTTCTAAAAATATCTTCTATTATTCTTTTTTTTTTGAAATAATAAGAACCAAAATATCCATCGTTTCCCTTTGTCTTAATCCGTCATTAGGTGGTATTACTAGGTATCATTCGCTGGTTTTGATCCTATAACTTATTATTATTGAAGATCTAAACCCCCCAGGAAACAAGTCATTTTTTCCTTTGTCAAATATAAATTAAAAATCCTACTATCGGTATCTTACTTTAATATTATCGTTTATTCAATTATACCCTATTTACCACAAACAACGAGCGTAAATAGTGTAGGTCGCACATTTGTTTCTGTGTATGAGTGTAATCTTCTTTATTAGTCAGTTTATGTTTACTATTATTGTCTATCTGTGTGACACATTTGTTTCTAAATGCAACAAAAACCCGAAACAAGGTATTATTTGTGCAAATTTGAGACAAGGCAAATATAAACTTAACCTCGTACATACATACAAGTAGATGTTCTACCTGTCGACTGTAATAATATTTTCTCGCTTATGACGAGTTATCGAGTAACGATGTGCATATCGAATAGCCTTTTTCTGAAGAAAACATTCCACGCGCGTGGATAAAAAAGAAAGACAATTTAGACTTTGCATAATACATGTATTTAAACCATATATATATTTACATAAATAGATTTTTTAAACAACAAAATAGTAGACTATTGTAAAGTGGCAAATAATATTCTAAAGAAAAAGGTATATATATACTTCACGATACTAGTCTATAACATGAAATTTTTTCTTTTTTTTTATTCTTTTACTTTATGTCATTATTATTTTCTCATTTAACCCATTTTTTATCATTTGTATCATTTTAATTGAAGTCGTGGTTGTGGTATTGGATACCACCCACTCAAAAACACAATCCATTTATAGATAGATTCCCCTAAAAAAAAAAATCGTTATATATTTAACTGGTTTGAAGTTTTCTGACACTCTGCGAGTGATTTGAAAAGCATAGGAGACATTTAAATTTATCAATCACTTATCATATCATCAATTACATTATTAGCATTGTAGCATTTTTTTTTTCATTCTTTTTCCTTTAGACACATACAAATTTTCATCATGATGAATAATAGTATCATTGCAATCGATATCCTCCCAGAAAATGATGGGAAAGTATTAATGTACGGGGCACCCAACAAAGATGCCAGCTATCGAATCTCCGGAAAACTACGAATAGTTCTTTCGAAGCCACTTAAAGTAAAACAGGTGGTTATCAAATTAAAAGGAAAATCCGAATATTCCGATTGGGAAAATCAATATTCGGCAATTAACCTCCTGAGACTCGAATCAATCCTGATCGAGAAACAGTTAATCTCACACGGGGTAACCGATCTCGACTATGCGTTCGATATTCCAGGTAACATACCACAGACCTACGTTACTTCTTTTGGACTGATCAAGTATAGATTGGCCGCGACCGTGCAACCAAGTTCGTTGCTCACGAAAGCTGGGCACGTGGAACGAAGCATAAATCTCGGCCGACATTACTTACCGTGTCCTCGTGATTTATTGCCAGCGCCACCTGCAAAAGTTTATCGTGGTCAACGGAAGAACGTTCTTAAATACGAATTGGACATACCGACCGTGATTGGCGTGAATGAAAAAGGAATGTTGGTTAGAGTTCGATTATTGCCACTATCGGATCGAGGTCAAGTCCACAAAATTGCTTTTGACTTGCTACAATCAGAAAAATATAGAGCTCAACCAACTCAAAAAGATTTACAAGAATTTAGCATTAATGGGGCTCAATTGGTTGGAAATGTGCAATTAAGTCATGCATCAAACACCAAACGAAAGAGAAATCATCTTATTAAACCCACTTCTTTAAATATCTCGAACGAAGTAGATGCCTGGAATAATCCTCTGACTTATAATTTACTATTTATAGCGAATAGTCATAATAATAATAGTAGTAGCAATACTAATAGCGCTAATAGTCATGTTAGTGGCAAACCAAGATTAAAAGCAACGATAAAAAGTCCATTAATAAGAGTTCGGCATAGACTTCGAATTATTATTTCTTTTAAGGACGAGAGTCAAACGAGACTTGATCTACAATTTCCGCTAACCTTTACAACTATTCCAGACGAACCAGTCGATGATAATCAATTGGATAGTGGTTTACCATCATATGATGATGTAATTGGAGGAAATAATGTAGAACTTGAAGCGGATGAGAACGAAAATGATTATTCACGTCCGATTACCCCAAGTGAATCTGGACGCGACGCTTTGGAAACTATCAATGATATCGAGTTAGATCATCATCAACATTTACCAACATCATCTGTTATTCAAGTGAATGAACATAATATTCCTTCTCTTCGTCAAAAAAGAACTCTTGGAAGCTTATCACTTCGTCCTGATCCACCAGTACCAATTTCACCAAGCGACTCAACTTCATCTTCCCGACAGTCAAGTTATGACAATTCATCATCAGCATGTGATAAAAGTGTTCCGTCTCAGTTGAACCTTGTCCCAACGACAACGCACAATCTTCGACCATCAAGTTCATTAAATAATCTTGCTGCCATCGCAGCTTCTTCGTCTTCGTCTTCCATCGCACGTGGAAGCCACTTGTTCACTCGAGCAGGTCGTTCCAGTTGGTATTTGAATATGCCTGATGAAGATGATGGTCCAACTATCGACCCAGAGATTCATTCGGCTCCATCAAGTCCACATAATACACATTTCATTATTCCACCAACTCCAACCGCATCTACTAGTGCTTCACCTCCCGTCAAAATAAGTTATACCACTTCTTTTTTCGGTGCTACATCAGATGAGTCACCGGCACTATCACCAACTTCCACCTCGTCGATTAAAAGTCCGACAAGCGGAGGTGGATTTAGTGGAATGTTAAGAAGAGCTAGTTTAACATTGAAACCAGTTTTACGAAAGAAACAACAAAGAATGTCGGCGAACGTTCAATTAAGTGGTGGTGTAACTGATGACGATGATTTTGAAGAAATCGAAACAATGTGAAATAATGTAAAATAATCGAAATATCAGCATTCTATTGTGGATACTATTAATCAAAAGTTGAAAAATATATACATATACAACAACCATCTTCTATGGGGGGAACCTATAGGATAATCAGCCATAAAATTTAAGACAGATATACTGATAATAGGCATTTATATACGCATAAACTAAAGAAATATTGATTTATTTCTAAAAATTATTTCTAAAAATTAATTATAGCATAAATTAACAACCTCTTTTTCAAAATCAACCTGTATTTTATTTCATAACTCACAAATCGTTCGCAAATAGATTTTGCGTGAAAACAACTCCTCAACCTTCATTTTCTACCAACAACTGTTCCCCGTCTTTATTTTTCACTTACTCATTTAACCATTCACATCATAGAAATCATTCCTTTTCTCTACCTTACATTTTGGTTAATTTATCCATTTATCCGGCTGGTATAACCGATTTACATAGTCATTCATTCTCGAAAGAATCAAAACAAAATTTCTTATAGACAAAATGAAAAACTTTTGCACACATTGTCTTTGTTATTATTTTTTAATTTAATTTAATTGTAATTTAATTAATTTAATTCTTAATTCTTGTAATCATATTAATCCTAATAATAGATGTCAAGTCATGAGGTTGGTAATGTAGAATAAATCGGACCGAATTGTGTAAAACATAATTTTTATTAAGATGATTTCATCTGTATGACAAAAATGACAAAACTTCGAATAAAAATTCCCATTTTTGTTGTTACATGTATTGGTTTAACACAAAGTGAATCAGGTCAATATTTGTTGCACTCGCATTTTTAGTATGCGCACATACCGCTACTTTGTTAGAAGTTAGTTTAGTCAAAAAAATAATACTAGTTAGGAATTACCGAAAAAAATTCTGTATACAGAATCCTTCGCAAATTCTTTACGATGAACAATATTAAGACATTAACTATAGATGCATTAACTATAGCGGTAGCGATCGATAGATAGATATTAAACTTACTCTAGGGGATGTGCACAGATGTGCACCCAATATTGTCAAATTTAGTTAGCCAATTAATGTGTGTAACTATCGAAGGATAATAGTTATTTTCGAGGATCTCCAATCTATATAAAAGATCGATCACCGATTGGACGTGAAAGAATAATACTAACAGTAAATTTTTAAGAGACAGTGGAATAAAACGGAAAATACAGGTTAATTAGAATAGCAAATGCTCACTAGTAAGAATTGACATAAACATTGTGCAGCATTACGTTGCGTGTTTTCTCGTCGGGGTTCTTTGGACGGAGTTCCCGAAAAATTTTTTACTTGCAATAGTGAATGCATCATAGAGAATAATATTAAGTAAGGTTTTTAATAAGGAAGCGCCAAGTATTTTTTCACAAGTTTCCTTCTGATTTGATATTGAATGAAGCACTTGAAACATACTAAACATAAATGACCTCTCGGTTACAAAAGTGTACGTTATCGATCTATGTGGATACAAGGAATAATATTTAAAGAGTTGGCCCGTGATAACGAAGTAATTAAAGTTTAGAAAGTTCTTTTTTATCCACTTACTATTTGTGACATAGAAACGAGACGCGAGAGATTTATCTTAACATATAAGACAGTATAGTATTAACTTTAGATTATTACATTATACTTATATTAAGAACCTTACTGGGAATAATCTTAAATTTAGGGATGTTTATCTTTAAAGATATTAGTTACTTGTTTCACTGCATTGTTCGATAAACACAGGGAATAATATTAACAAAATTTTTTTAAATCTAAAGGTTAAGTGTAGATTCTTATCTTATTGGTAATTTTATTCGTTAGTTTAAATACAAACAGCCATTTAGAATAGATTTTAAATTAATTATATTCAATTGATTTATAAGTATAATTGATGCACTATCATCTATTGAGGTATTATATACCTTCCAATTAAATAGGGATGTCTATTCGATCTTTTATATAAACAATTCGATATTTTTAAAATCATATAAACAATAGAATACAAAATTTTACTGCATGCTGTACACTTATTTATACATAGTATAATAAATTACGACTAGATATCATTTATTAGGTCAAATAAGTTTAAAGAATATTTAAACTAAAAAGGGACTGATTTTTTGCACTTTTTTGTTCTTTGCAAAGAGACCCTGAAAAATACTAAGTAGAACAAGTGTAAACGTCAAGTGTTTATTACGTCAAAGTGGCTTATTATTAATTATAATAATAAATACTAAGTTTCAGTGTCATCAATTAGAAATTACGAAATTATTCTGTGGCTGATAGCAATTTATGTATTCAAAATGTCCTATTGAATGAAAAATTTCATTTATGTAAAAATATTGATATTAAATTAAAATGAGAAAAATAGAATTGGCATAAATTAAATTATTCTTGAATTTGTGAATTTTCAATAATTATTGCTAAATTAGTGCTTGTTGAATTGATCTGAAATCTCAAATCGAACAATTTGATAATCTTAAAAGGATATCGATTTTTTAATTTGTAAATATGAAATAATTGTGTTCGCAATATTTTTATAAACCATCTTTTTTCAACATTATGAATAATTCAAGATTTACAGTGCAATTTTTTAATAGCTTTGAGATTAAATTAAGTGATAAAGTTTTCACAGCAGATAATATTATATTGCAATGCTTCTGGCTGTTTATAAAAGTAAGATTATAAAAGTTAAAATTTATTATTTACCAAATTATAAAGTTGAAGTTTATATATTATTTTGAAATATATAAAAAACTTTTCTTGTCTTTTTCAGTTTTTATATAAGAAATTATTTTGCTTTGATTATTTAGTAAACTAATATTATATTTTTTGTTACATGAAAATTTTTTTGCTTTTGATAAATAATTTTTTTTTATAATATATAGTAAATTATTTATTTAATATTAATATAGTTTTTATATATTGATAGTATATCTTTTAATATGAACTAATTAAATATAGTCAGATCTCTTATAGTAATATATCTTTATAGTCATCTTTTTTTACAGTCATTTTTTTATAGTTATCTTTTTTAAGTTTTCCAGTTACTAATTAATTATAATTAAAAAAATCTTTTTATAGTCATATTTTTCTTTAGTCATCCAATTTTGCTTTTTCAAGTACAATAATTATAGAGAGCTCTAATTATACAGTGACGATCAAAAGTAATGCAACACAAAATTAAAAATTATTAAATCACGATATCTTTGCACAGACTTAAGAATATCAAATTATAGTTGATAGATTTAATTACGTATATGCAAATAACTTAAATATAATAAATTCAATGCGGATAATTAAACCAATTATGTCACAATCATAATATTTATTCAATTTTTAGTGTTGTATTACATTTGCTCATTTTTAATATAAATTTATATAACTCTCAATATAAAATAAAAACATCATATTTTTTTATTTTTTAACTATACCTAATATACTATCATCTAATATAATCACCATGTGCTTTTATTACGTCACAAATCCTTTCTGGCATAGAACAAATTAAATTTGTATAATAATCCACATCAATTTCCTCCCAAACCAGCTGTATTTTTTTCTATAAGTCTTCCATATCCAAAATTGATCCAGAAAGACATCAAAGATAATAATCTACTTCATTCCATAAATGTTTAATTGGATTTAGATCAGGTGATTGTGTCGGCCAATCTAAAACAGTAATATTATTATTATCAAACCACTCTTTCATCAAATTGGCTATATGTTTGGGATCATTATCCTGTTGAAAAATGATCTTATTGATAGCTAACCCATGTTCTTCAATAGTATTCATAAGATCTTCTTTAAGAATTTGTCAATATAATATGCTATTCATGTTCCTATTGATCTTACAAAAGTTACTAACATCACAAAAGGTGAAATAACTCCATACCATTACTTTTCCATCATCAAATTTTATCATAAGTTTAATATGATGACTTTTTAATGACTCACCTATTCTTTTTCAATAATATTATTTTCTATCAGATCCAAAAATCTGAAATTTAGATTTGTCGGACCAGATTATCTTTGACCAATCTTTATAAATCCAGTTTTTATATTTTTTGGCAAATTCAAGATGATATTATTGATATTTGGGCTTTAGATATAGTTTTTTTTGTTTTATTCTCACTACTAAATCATTTTTTTTAGTGTACGATGAACAGTATGCTCTGAAATTTCAATATTTTCAGTTTCACGAAGATGATTTTGGATGACAACGGTGGTAAAGTAGTTACGGAATGTAATAAGATGGACTGTTATTCTTTCTAACCAGTCATTTAATAACTGTGAATGATCAGACTTACTTAAATCATTTAAAATGCATTGTTCATGCCATTTTTTATTAATATGTGAGATGGTAGAAGGACTAATTTTATGAGTTCTTGCTATTTCTCTTGTAGTGTATCTATTTTGAAGTGAAATGATTATTTTAGCTCTTTCTTCAAGAGTTGTATGACATTTTGATGTTTGTTTTTTATTATTAAAAAGCTATAACATAATTTAAGGAAAAAAAAGATAAATAAAATAGTTATTTATTTTGCGACTTTTGAGTAGTATTTACTTATTATTTAATTTTCTAAATAAAAGATCAAAAGAAATGCAATACTAATTTGTGCAAGTTTACGTATTTATCTTGAAATTGTGTTTAATAATAGTAAATTAAATTTTATTAAATAAAACTAGTACTATTAATGTACTATATTTATTAATTTTATTTAAATTTTGTTAGCTACTTATAAATATATCATGATTTAATAATTTTTAATTTTGTGTTGTATTACTTTTGATCGCCACTGTATATTTGAATTATTATATATATATAATAATTATTATAAGAAATTTTAACTAAATATATATAATTTTAGAATTAAAAAATTATATATTAAGTATTATTAAAAAATATATATTTAAAAATTAAAATATAATTATAAAAAGATATAATTACAAAGAACTTTTTAATCAAAATTATTTAATAATTGAATAATTCAAATTAAAGATTATAAAAATATTATTATAAATAAATATAATTATAAAGAGATTTATAATATATTTTTTATATATTATTAAACTTTTTAAGTTTATAAAAAATTTATATATTATAACTTTATTTATAAAATATAAATATTATTAGATAATTTTTAAATTATTAATTTTAAACTAGCATTATTAATATTTAATAAATATAAAATTATTTATAATTTTAAATTATTATATAAAATTAGAATAAAAAATAATTTATAATATTAAATAATATTTTCAAATAATATAAATTAATTATTAAATAATTGAATTATATTTTAGAAATTAAATTAATTTCAAATTTTATTAAATTTATAAAAAATATTTATTTTCAAATAATATGAATTAATTTCAAATTTTATTAAATTTATAAAAAATATTAATTATAAAAGTTAAAAAGATATCAAATTAGAAAATTAAAAAAACTTAATAAAAAAATATAATTCTAAAAAAGTATTTTTATAAATATAAATAAAAATAACAATTTATTTAAATTAATTTAAATATATTAAATATATATATTTTATAATTTTATATATTAAATAAAATAAATTTATTATATATAACTATATTATTATAGTAATTCTGAATAGTAAGTTTCACTAAAAATTAGTATAAAGTATATAATATTAAAAAAAAGATAATTAAACTTATAATATAAGATTATTTTATTAATGATTGTAAATAAGATAAAATGTGATATGAATAAGTTTTAATTTTATAACTTATAATTATTTTTATTATTTAAAAGTATTCAAATTTGAAATTAAAAGTACAGAACAGACAGGTTATATTTATAATAAAAGAAATGAATATGAAATGCAAATAAATTAATAATAATCTATAAATAAAATACATATAGGTTGAACAGAATTAATTAACTTAATTCATATTTCCAGAGGACAACTAATTATAATCCAATAATTAATAATATAATAAATAATAATATAAATATATAATAAGAAAAACAAATAAAAATATAAAGAAATAATTAATAATAATGTAATTAAAATATTAATAATCTAAATTTATAATTGTGATACACATGGTAATTATCTAAGTAACAATATACTAAATCTAGATGTATTAAATACATAATGATCATTTGTATATCCAGAATGAAAATGATCTTCTTAAAAATGTAATACAAAGCTAATCTGTTATACAGATAACGTAAAATAAAGATCTAAGCTAAAAGAGATTTAAAGAGAGATAACCCAATCAAAATTATTATAATAATAACAAGACTAGTGCTAATATGAGATATTACTTTAGTTATTCAAAAGCTTATTGTATTATTATAGACTATTCATATTTTTGATCTATATATAGAAGTACTATGAATGATAAGACAGTTGCTAAAAAATCTTTAATAAATTTTCTGTAGTAACTTGCAAAATCTAGAAATAAGTAAAGTTTTGATACATTTATTGATACTGGCCAGTCTCTAATACCAATAATTTTCTTGGTTAATAAAGATATTATCTGCTGAGATAAAATATTCAAGATATTCTATATATTACTAAATAATATTACACTTCTTCTATTTGGCATACAATTTATATTTGCAAAGTATTTCTAAGATAGTTTGAAGATGTTGAATATGTTCTTTCTTGATTTTACTGTATATCAAAATATCATCTAGATATATAATTATAAATTTGTTAAGATAATTATGAAATATATTATTTATTAGCATTATAAAGATGACAGGTACATTAGTGAGTTCAAAAAATAGAATCAAGAACTCATAATATTCATAATGAGTTCTAAATACTATCTTATATATATCTTCTTCTGCAATACAAATTTGATAATATTCTGAATATAAGTCTAGCTTTAAAAAATACTTAGAGTCTATAAGTTTATTTATCAACTTATTAACTTTAAGTAATAGATAATGATTCTTGATGGTAATTTTGTTCAAAGCTCTATAGTCATCATATAGTCTGAGTGTATCTTCTTTCTTGTATACAAAAAGAACTGGTATTCTAAAGAATGAAACTCTTAGATAAATAAAATCTTTCTGAATAAGATCAGCTAATTATTTCTTGAGCTCATTCATTTCTGTAAAAAAAGTCTGTAAGTAAGTCTGAATAGTGATTCAGATTCTGGAATAAGATCAATTTTGTGATCAATTGTTCTTTTAGATGATAACTGATTTGGTAAAACTTCTGGAAATATATCTTGAAATCTTCTTTTAATATCTAATACTTCTGATAAAAGTGATTTTTCTTTTACTTCTTTTTTATCTTCAGTATTATTAAGATATATAATAAAAAGTTCTGCATCAGCTGACAGATTGACAATTTATTATCTTGAAATATATATTGAATTACAACTAGAACCAGACTTGATTTTATTATCTGCTTATACTTTAATTATCTTTAATCTATAAGTAAAGATTATAATATTATTTCTTCAGTTTAAAGTTAAGTTAGTGTAAAATAATCAAGATTTATCTAGAATTAAGTCATATCTTTATAGTTTTAAAACTTGTGCATCCATCTTGTATATTTTATATATATCTAATTTAAGCTTATCAATCTTTATCATGATGATGACAGTAATCTTTTTGCCATCTGCAAGTTTAACTATAACTGATATAATTTTCTGTAATTTAATTTTATTCTTTTGCACAAACTTTTCATTTATAAAGTTTTTTAATATACCATTATCTAGTAATACCTATACTAATTTGTCATTTACTTGGCTATTAAATTTCAATAATCTTTTTCTATTATCTTTAAAATAGGCAAACTTAACTCTTTCATATAATTATGAAGATTCTTCTTGCTTATCTTCTATATTTGCTATTTTGATTTTGAGTTTTGCATAATAATTCTTTGTAAAGTGGCCTAATTTACCATAGTTATAATATATATTCTTGGATTTATTATTCTTCTAATTGTTATTCTTTCTATAATAGTGACTTTCTATCTGATCAAGTTTTATAGATATAGAACTATTATTTTGATAATTTCTGTATTAATTCTGTAAGTAATAATTATTGTTATTTCTGCTAGATAATCCTATAGATCTGTCTTGTTCATATATTACTATATCATAATAAATGACTAACTTCCAAGCTTCTTCTAGAGTTTCTAATATTTGATAACTAACTTCCATTTTGATGACAGGTTTCAAATCTTTTATAAAGTATATAACTTGATTTAAGTCATTTATGTCTATAACTTATCCAACTATATTTCTAAATTTATATTATAATCTTATATAGATTCAGTTTAATAAAGAAAGTGAAGTTATTTGCAAAGATGTTATTGATAGTATGATAACTAAAAGGCTTCTCTAAGTACTATAATAAAGTTATTCCAATTCTCAAAAGATATTATATAATTATTAGTCTTGAATTTATTAAAATACTAATGTAATACTATATCAGTAAAGAAGATTGCTATATATTATACTTGTATCTTTTTATTTATAATTTCTTGAATCAGAAATATAATTTTAGTTTGTATTATTCAGACAAGTACATTTTTATTTAGTTCTTTAGAGTATATAAATAGTTTAACTAAGAGATAAGATAAAGATTTAGGACTAAAGAAACTATCTTTTTTTATTATCATACTTATCATGAATTTTATAAATATTCTGGATTCATTCTGACAAAATATTATTTTATTAAAACTAAAATATATATGTGTATGTGTAGTATATAGTATAA
>CAJVPS010000773.1:0-19889 GCA_910591765.1 Ambispora leptoticha | reverse complement strand
CTTTACCTTTCAAGATGATAATGCTCCTGTACATAGAGCAACTGCAGTAGTTGAATGGAAAGAAGAAAATTTGATATTTTCTATTCCATGGCCTGCTCAGAGTCCAGATCTCAATCCAATTGAGCACTTATGGGATCATCTTGGAAGAAAAGTACATGACCACAAACTCCTATCAAAAAATAAGAAAGAACTTATTGCCGTTTTGAAGGAAGAGTAGTTGAAAATTGATGGAAATGTTTTAGAAAATTTGATAGATAGTATACCACGTAGAGTTAATGCTGTAATTGATAGTGGAGGAAACCCCACAATATATTAATACTAAATTTAAAAAGTTCATGATTAGACAATTCGAATGATATAAATTTTATTGAGTATTATAAAGAAAATTGTTATGATAATTTGATTTGAAATTTTGCAAATTTTTTTTGAAAATCTTGATTATGTAATACTGCTGAAGACTTTTGGTAGGGGGGTGTATGTCACACCTAATTTATAATTTTATTAAATTAATAATTTTCTAATTAATTATTATTAATTTTCTTTCATTTCTCATTTTAGCTCTAATTTTAAATTCTTTATTATCATGTATTTAATATTTCTTGTAATTATTCTTTTGAAATTCTACTTATTCTTGATTAAATTAAGTAAAATATTATATTAGAAATAATTTGTAATTAGCATAGCAAGAAAAATATTATATATAGAGGATTAAGAAGTGATCAAGAAGAATAATTAAGTTTGATAGAAAGAATTAACTACTAAGTTAAGAGTAGTTAATTAATATTTTTCTTTAATAAAACATATATATTTTATTATATATCTTATCTTATTTTCTTCTTGCTCTATTGAAAAAGCATTTTAATTAAAAATAAAACTTGCGTATATTATCTTATTAAGAAGATAATCATATTTTATTATAAGTAAAAATATATATAAATTATCTTATTGAGAAGATAATTATATTTTATCAGAAGTAAATCTCACATATATCATCTTATTGAAAGAATAATTAGTTGTATAATCTCTTGAAATTATAAAAGTAAATAATTATCATGAATACAGTTATTATTACTATTTTAAAATAATTATATACGCATAATCTTAAAATAGTAATAATATAAATAAATTGGAATATATATATATCAAATATGAGAAAAAAATCTAATCTCTCAACAAAGAACTGAAATGACTCAAGAATACTTTAGAAAAAAAAAGCAAAATTGAGATTAAAGATATCATTTCTTAAAAGAAATTTATATCAAGTTAAAAAGAATATCTAAAATAAGTTATCCTATATTAATAAAATAAAGAAATAATTACAAGAATTAAAAGAGTAAGTTTAAAATTTGAAATATAAATTCAAAGTTATTTCTTTTTGAAGAAGCTTTCCAAACTTATATAATTCAGAAGAAAAAGATATAGATATAACAAATCTTGATCTTTTTATACAAATTGATTAAGATTTGAATTATATTAAAAATTATCTTAGAGATGCTAAAATACTATTAAATAATTTTATAAATATTATAAATAATATTAGAGATTTCTTAAATGCAATCTGACTTAATTATTAAAATATATATTAAGATATAAATAATATTATAGATTAATAAGATGACAAAGATAATTAGATAGTCTAGTTATAATAGGATATTAATAAATATAGATATTTTGATATTATTTAACAGAATCATATTAATTAACTTACTTAAAAATATAACAATTCTCAAAATAATTTTACTTTAATAACTATAACTTATAAATAAATAGAGAAAATATTATTACTAGTAAAGAATAGCTTAACAATTAGAATAAGAAATATAGATGCAAATTAATACTTTATTACTTGAGAAGTTAGTACTTAATTTTAAACTTCAGAAATATCAAATATATGATAGAGAATTATAACAAAAATATAATATATAGAGATATTTATAATATAATACAAGTCTAGTATGAAAGAATTAATATAAACTTAAATATGCTCTTGAAATTATTTTTAAGATATTTATTTATTATTTAAAATAGGAGCTATAATAATATCAAACTGATAAAGAATTATTAGAATATAATTAAACTTAGATCTTTGATAAATATTATAATAAATTTAAGAATTATAAGACAAGTTATATTAAGTAAAAAATAGAAAGTGCAATTCATAGTAATTAATTTTGAATTTAAATCAGCAAATTTTTATATTTCAGAATAATTTATCTATAAATAATAATTAAACAGATATGATAGATTATAAATTAAAAAAATTTAATGAGTATTCTATTAAAGATTCTGAAAAATATATTAAAAAATTTAAATTATGGCTTGTAAATTCTGAAATAAGTTATGCTAATAGAATTAATACTTATAGTATTTTTATAGTATCTCTTAAAGATAATACTAAAAATTGATATAAAAGAATCATTTATAAAAAAAATTGGAAATTGAAAAATTTACTTGATAATATAACACAAGCTAATTTAGATGCAGTTCAAAAGTAAATAGCAGTTCAGTTAGATATATAAGTATTAAATCAAACTAATAGATAAGCTGATAATATTATAAATTTAGCCTATACAGTATTTGATAAAGATTAATCTTTTGCTAATGAATACTTAACTGATCATTTATCTAATATATCTAATACTAATATAAGTAATACTATAATTATAGCTAGTATTTAACTTGGATAAATATTATATTAATTTAAAACTAACTATCCTATAGTAATTGCAGAGAAATAATAAGTACTTTTTGATTTAACTATTTAAGAAAGTAATCTAATTGGCTATTTTTATTCTAATTTATATAAATTAGCTAGACTTGCTAGTATTGATAAATAATAAATTCAATTATAATTTCTTTGTAAACTTTTATCTATCAATTAGATAGAAGTTTATTATTTAGAAATTAAAAAATCTTCAGATAAATTACTTTCAAAACTTAAAGAAATTAAAAGATATATAGCAGAATAATTATCTGAAGCTTATTTGTATTCAAACTCAGATTTGGTATTATCTAGTAAAAATTATAAAAAAAATAATTACTTAAGCAATATCAATATGAATAAAATAGAAATTGAAAATTTTATAAAATCTGTAATAATATTCTCTCAATTCTAATAAATATAGATTTAATATTTCTAGTAAAGATAATCTAATTCTGATAATTATCCTAGAGTATTAGATAAATATATGTCAGAGAGATCTTTAGATAGATATAAAATAAATTCTGAAAGATATATTCATACTAATACAGTGAACTCTCCATATAAGCACCCTCCATATATGCACATCCTTCATATATGTACATTATGACTTATTCTCAAGCTTGAGAATTAGGAAATTGATGCATATCCTCCATATTATACATTACATAATTTTTTTTATTTCTCAATATATGAGTTTTACCCTCTCTATATGCATGCTCATAATTTTTATGTGATTTGCATAATAAATATAATTTATTTTTTTTAAATATATGATATGGAAAATAAATATGATATGATAACATTTTGTCCATATATAGGTATTATAATGAGCCTATTTATATATTGATTGATATTGTATATGAAATGTTATTAAATTATAAAATTTATCATCTGAATGATATAATACTTTTAAGTACCACTATAAATATGCATAGAGAATTACTGAATTTATTAAATATATAAAACTTCTTTGTTAAGTAGATATAACACTTGTCAAAGATATATATAAGTTGATGTGATGCATGTTAGAATATTCTTAAAGTGAACTTATCTTATTAATCATTACTCAAATCTTAACTATATGAATATTAAAATCCATTTTTACTAATATATAATTACTATATCTTCAAACAAAATATCAAAAACTAAAATCTTCTTATCTGATTCTTAAAAATATAAACTCTATTTATATGCTTGTCAAAATATTAAATTAACCAGAAAAGAATATATCAATTAGATCAAAAGCAAGTGGACAATTTGAGTTAATGATTCAATTATATCAAGAGTTTTAAAAAAAAATGAAGAAATACTTAATGCTAAACTTACCTAATCAAATGCAAAGTATCATAAGCCAGTAACAGTTCCTGAACTTGAACTCACTCTTAGAGAATTTATTTTAGTTTACCAAGATAGAGTTATTTTATCAGATGTCATCTTGATTGAAAAAGCAAAGTAATTAACAAATAACTTAGAAGTTTCAGATGGAATACTAAAATTTTCAGCTGGTTAGCTCCAAAAATTTAAAGAATAGTATAACATTCATCTGAGAAAACTTCATGAAGAATTGTCATCAGTAGATACTACTACAATCATTAATACCTTGCCATTATTGAAAAGTATTTGCAAAACATACTCTCTTAAATATATATATAATATGGATAAAACCAGTCTCTTTTACAAACTTGAACCAGACCATTTGTTAGCCACATATAGACTTTTCAGATATAAAAAAGAAAGACTTACTATTGCTTTGTGTATAAATACTAATAGCTCTCATAAGTTAGATTTATTAGTTATCAGTAAATTTGCCAGATTATAATATTTTACCAATATCAATATTAATAGTTTGCCAATAATATATCATATTAATAGAAAGACTTGGATGCTAACTACAATTTTTCAAGAATGGCTCCAAGAATTTAGTAAGCAAGTAAATCAAAAACATAAAGATCAAAAAGTCTTATTAATTTTAGATAATTATCCAAGTCATAAGACAGATGATGTTATTCTTTTGAATATTAATATTTATTTCCTACCTTCAAATATCATGACTAGAATCTAACTAATAGATGTAGGAATTATCAGTTTATTTAAAAGATATTACTGTAACTTGCATATCAGATAGATTTTAAGTGAAATTCAGGAAGAAAGAAATATTAAAGACTTAAAAATGAATATTCTGCAGGTAATAAATTATATCATTAAGAGCTGAGAAGAAATTACACCATTAACTATTAGTAATTGTTAGAAGCATGCAAATATTCTTCCTACTAATATTAGCACTGAGTCAAGTAAGCTTCCTTACAATAATTCATCTACTACAACAGTTAGTAGGCTTACATAAATGATTACAGATCTTAATTTAGTTGATAGTATGAGTCTTGATGAGTTTTTGAATAATTCAGAGGAAGAAATAGTTTATGAAGTACCTAATAGTAACACATTTATTAAAAATCTTGCTGAACTATACAGAAAATCTTCAGATATATATATTGTTGATGATAATAAAGTTGATAATAGTATTGAATTACCAATTGTAAGTTGCAGTAATGTTGCAAGCAGTTTAGAGATTGTTTGCTCTTTTTTGCAATAGCAAGAAGATTCTAAAAAATTATTCAAATATATTAATGCACTAGATCATTATATTAGTTTAAAATCAATAAGCATAATAAAATAAATAATAATAGATGAGTTTTTTAATTAGTAGGAATAATATTTTACTTTTATGATTAAATAAAAATCTGATCAAACATGTATAATTAATAAAATACTAACCCTCTGTACATGCATCCCTTTATATAAGCACACTTTGACCTATTTTCAAAAATATGCTTATATGGAGGGTTCATTGTATTACAAATCTAACTTCTTTAGCTAAATAAATTATGAAATCTCTAGCTAATAATCTTTACAAAAAATTATTAGATAAGTTCTTAATCAATAGCTAGCTTATGTTAAAGAAAAATAATAAAAAAAAATCAAAAAAATATAAAATTGACTCAGATAAAGATTTGACTAATTATATAAGTAAATTATCAATAAATAAGACTATATCTAGATAGATCAAGAAGAAAATTAAGAAAACATCTTAACATAAATACTCAGGATATTATAAAATTAGTTATCATTTAAATTCTTTTAAATATTCAAAAAATAAAAAGAAGAGCAGGTTTAAGAAAAAAAATAATACAAATAAGATCATTTTAGATTCAAATTTAAATACTAATAATTCTTCTGATAGTGATTCTGGATCTGATTCTAAGATAGAATCTGATATTAAGAATATCTCTTCTGATTCTGAAAATAACTTAACTGTGACTGAAATCTCAAAAATTATTAATATTATTAAATCAAGAAAAAAGTAAAGCTAAAGAATAATTCAAATAATAGAACTAGTATCAAGATATATAAATTATTTTTTGGAAAGAAGTCTAAATTATGTAAAACAAAAAAAGATACATCTACTTCAAGTAAGTTTTGAAATAAATTAACTTATCTTAAATAGATTATTTAACAAATTTTACTGAAAATACTTGAAAAGATTTTATTTCTACATTAGTTGAAGAAACTTAAATCTGAAAACAAAAATTTAATCATTTCAGATTTCATAAATTATAGAAAACTAGTTTTAAATATATCTAATTTGAATAGAGAAGAAGAAATATTAGATAATTCTATAGAAATTAATTTTATTTAATGAAAGAATCTTACTACAGATATTACTATTGTAAAATATAAAATTAATTATCTAGTCATTTTTACAGGTAGAATTAATTCATTTACTAACTTTCTTATTATAACTAAAGATATTACTAAGCATATAAAGTTAAAAATAAATTTAAATGAAAAATATAAGCTTAGTAGAGTTGTTACTTATACTGAATTTATTAGAACTATATATAATATATTAGTAATCTTTACTTCAGATTATATTATTTATTTGAATTTTACTATAATTAGATATTATAAACTAATACTAATTTTATCTAACTTATTATTTGACAAATATAATTATGATTTACTTATATTAAAATAATTATTAAAACTTATATATAATGATAAGAAGCATTTTATTTTAATTAATATATATAAGATTAAGAATAAGTTTAAAATGAACTATATAATTATATCTTAAAATAATAAGCTTCTGATATCTGATCAAATTTTTCAGAAGATAGATGGAGATGAGAATAATAATATACTATTTAAAGAGTAATATACTTCTATAAATTTTAGCTTAAATTCTATATCATTAAAAAAATATGTGAATTGTAAGAGATATAAAAAAAAAATATAATATAATCAAAATTATTACTAATTTTAATACTCTTATTTATTATTATAAAGAATTATCTAATAAAAAAAATAAAAATTAGATAGAATAAATAAAATTTAACATCTATAACTCATTAATTTTATATCTCAAAATTGATAAATTTTTCTTATCTTCTTTTATTGCACATCTAAAATAAGTAAGTATATCAATAAAATATAAGAATCTTTTATTTATTTTTTCTATTAAGTCTTTAATAATAATAGATGAGTTGAATATTTAAATAGATTTAATTCTCTTTATTTTTATTTACTTATTTGATTATGATGAGTTTACTAATATATTATTGTTTTATAATAAAGCTTTGTTCTTATTTAAAGATTGAAATTCTATATAGAAAATATTCATAATAGAATTAAATATATTAGTAGAACTAGTATCAAGATATTTAGTATTATAAGTAGAGTTTTTATTATATGAGTAAAATATAAATTAATTTTAGAGAATTCTATTAACTTCTTTTTCTCTTCAAATCTGATAAATATACTTTATTAATATTTTATATTTATCTATTAAGTTATTTAAAATTTTATATCTTGATTTTATATTATGATATTATATAATATAAATATAATTAGTAGAGATAAATAAAAATATATCATATTTTATATGTATTCTAATCATAATGATAAATACTTTATTTTTTTGATATTTTAAAAATATAAAATATTTATATCTAGCAAAAAATATAAAATATACCAAAAAATTATAATATATCTGTGAAGCAAAATACTCTATGTCTAAATATATAGGTTTAATTCTCATTAAGATCACTCTTAATAGCTCATCTTTCCTTTCTGAAATAGAAAGTAGGAAAAATGATCTCTCAACAGTTAGATTTGATCATTTCTATTTTTAAAAATTAATGTAACTCAATATTATATAAAAATCAATTATCTGCAAAATATGTATATAGTACTAATATTAATATTATTCATTAAAATTTTTACTAATTAAAATATGTCACTTACTCAAAAATAAAAATCTATTATTATTATCATAATTACTATAATTACTAAATTTACTATTATTCAGAGAAATAAATATATACTATTATTAGAAATAGATACTCTTGTACTTATTAATAATAAAAATGAAAATAAGAGAATTATTTTATAAGTTGGATGGATTATACATCTAAAGATATATAGTTTTTAGATTAATATTTTCTCTTATCTTAATGATGAGAATAAGTACAATAATTTTAGAGCTTATTTTTGTATCAAATGATCTATATTTAATAGATTATTAGAAATAATCTCTTAATATTCTATTTATCAATTATCTAATTTTCAAACTCAAATATATATCAAAATTCAAGTGAAAATTATTTTATAGCAGCTTGCAAATCTGATGGATTATCACTAATTAGAAATCATATTTGGCATTAGTCAAGGCTCAGTCCAGAATTTTACTTAACATTTTTTTCAGTCTGTTCTTGATATGCTTAAAAGAATTATTTGATGGCCTGCAGGTGATGTGCTTCAAGAAATAGTTAAAGGTTTTTCTTCTCCAGAATATATGAATTGGCTTCTAAATGTAATTGATATCATAGACAGATCACATATTTCAATCCAGCAATCTAAAATATTATATCATAATCATTATATTAATCAAAAAGGATTTTATAATATTATTTTGATAGTGATAGTAAATCATATAGAAAGATTTACTTATATCTATTCAAAATAACTGGAAAGTATACATAATGCAAGAGTTCTTAAACAGATAAATTTTTGGGTATAGATTTGTAATATATATATTTTTATATTAACATTAATGTATTGAATAAAATTTAATACTTATATAAATCTATATAAAATCTATCTAGTCACTTTCCAAATAATATATATATTCTTGGTAATTCAGTATTTTCTCTTTTATCCTAGCTTCTTATCTCTTTTAAAGAGCAATCCAGAAGAAGACTTACTATATCTCAATAAAAATTTAATAAAGCTCTTTTTTCTGCTTGCATAGCAGTTGAATGAATATTTGAAAAACTCAAATCCAAATGGCGTATTTTCAAAAATGCTATGGAAATTACTGATATAGAAATAATTATAGACATAATCAATGTATATTATATTCTTTATAATTTATGTATTAATTGTGATAATATCTGAAATACTGATGAATATGATTAAGAACATATTGATAATGATAGTAGAGAAATAGTAGACATTAATGAAGATATAAATTCATAAAGTTTACATAATGCTACATATAAGAGAAATAATCTAGTTAATCTGCTATACTCAGACTAACCTATTATTCACATCTGTATAAAAAAATGAGAAATTTTTCATAGAGTGTTAGTATCTTAAATTATTAACTTTTACAAATAAATTTTTTGATTTATTGAATTATTAATAAAATTTAAATTTTTTGATGTTCTTGTTTAGTCTTTTAATGTATATTTATTTATTTTCCTTAATTACTAAAATTAATTCTTCTAAAATATTCAATAATTTGCTCTAAAATTCATGATTTTCTTTTCTCATTTCTTCATGTAATTCTTTAATAATATCTAAAGTAGCTGAATAACTTTTATATTTTTTTTTCTTTTTTTCTTTTTTCTTTCTATTATTTGTTAAACTCATCTTCTTTCTATTATCAGAATTATAAACTGGATTGAAAACTAGATTATCTTTGAATATTTTTTGTATTTATTCTTCATACTCAAAATATATCATTTTCACTCCTATATACTTATTATTATCAATTACAAGTTTATAATCTTTAACAAGTTGTTCTATCTTAATAAAGAATAATATTAAATATAAAAAATATTATTATATAGAATTAAAAATAAATTAACAAAAAAGAGACCTCTTTCTGAAAGCAGTTAGCATTCTGCCTGGTGATTTTTTATTGAAATTATCAAATATAACTTTTCAAATTCTAACTCTATAAGTATTATTTTTGATATTATTAAGACTTTTCTAATATTCTGAAATGGTTTCAAGTAATATAAGTATCTCATTTTAATTCTATTCTTTACATTATTGTATAGTCATTTCTTCAAGTTTATAAATATTTTTCAGCACTATCCCATATGAAAAATAATATTATTAATGAATTCTTATCTTGATCAATAATAATGATGTCATCTAAGTTGGATATCTGAAAAGTATTCAAACTAGAAGGTGTAAAATCTTGTGAGCAGTCAATAAAAATAGGATTTATTATTTATTAATGCTTTTCAATCTTGATGACTCATAAGAAAAAAATTGTTATTACCAATGAGAACAATTCTCTAATAGTTTTTTATAACAAGAACTATTACATATCATTATTATTATGAGATTTAATATTAATAACATATGAAAATATCTTAAATCAATATCATTAATATAGATCAATCAAATTTAATATCTTCTCTTTAGTAAGAAGGATACTATATCTCCTCTTTACTAATTTCATTTTTTCTTACACAGATTTCTTTTTTTATATATACATTTGTCTAATTTACTTGAAGAAATAAGCTATTGAGAGCAATCTAAATATAAATATTCTAATTTAATATATATACATATTCTATTTATTACATATATCTTATATAATATATCAAGCTTAATATATAGTAACAATTAAAAAGAATATAACACTTAAATCAAATTTTTTAAAATACATTATTTTTAAAAAATTTAACAATATCAAAATAATCAGTGATTAATTTGATTTATTATATGCCATAATTTTTATTATTATAAATATAATATAGATTATTAAATAAAATATTTTAAAAATTTAAAAAATATTAAAATTTAACTGTTATATTATTTTTGTTCTTTTTTCATTAAATAATTTTAAATCATTGAAATAATTAAAAAATTTATAATTTATTATTGATTTTTTAACTAAACTAAATATATTAAACTATATTTAATATTTTGTATAGTCCTCTTTTACTTTTATTATCTCTTGGATCCTTCTTGGCATTGATTCAATTAATGTAATATATTTTTCAATATCAATTCATTCTCATATTCTTTCAATTTTTTCTTATAAGTCATCTTATCCTGAAATTATACTAGGAAGATCATATAACTTAATATTAACTTGCCACTATAGATATTCAATTGGATTAAGATCTGGAAATTGGGGTGACTAATCCATAATGTTAATATTATTATCAATAAATTATTATTTTATTGAATTTACTATATACTTAGAGTCATTATCCTGTTGGAAAATGATATTATTAATATCTAAATCATACTATTCTAATATTTGCATTAATTTGTTAGATAAAATTTCTTGATACAATTCTTTATCCATTATCCTATCAATCTAATATAGAAACTTAATATCACGTAAATAGAAATAACTTTATATCATAATTCTCTTACTCTTAAACTTGATCATAAATTTAATATGTGAGCTTTTTAGTAGCTCATCCAGTCACTTTTAGTAATATTAGATACCATCTATTCAAAGACTTTGAATTTGAACTCATTAGACCAGATTATTTTGAATCAGTTTTTAACAGTCCAGTCAGCATGGTTTTTTGCAAATACTAGCTGATATTTTTTATGATTATTACTTAAGTAGGGCTTCTTTTTTTTATTCTCACTATCAACTCATAATTTTGAAGTATGTGATAAATTATAGGTGTTAAAATATTAATATTATGATTTATCTGGAGATTTTTTCTTATCTCAATAATAGTTAAATATTTATAAAAGATAATTAGATTAATGATTTTTTTTTGTATTAGTTCACTTAAGACAGATAGATGGTTAGAAATACTTGTATTATCAAGAAAATGATTTTCTTACCATTTTTTATTAATATGAGAGATGGTAAAGTTACTAATATTACGAGCTCTTGCTATTTCTCTTGTAGAATAGTCTTTTTGGAGAGAAAAAATTATTTGGACTTATTCATCTGAAGTTATATAGCATTTTGATATCTTTTCTTTCTTGCTGAATAATTATAACATGAGATACAGAAAAATATATAATTAGTTAAAAATATAATTCTTATAATTATTATATAGCTATAAATGATGATTCATTACTTTATCAAAAAAATTCAAAAATAATATAATACTAATTTTTTTAAAAATATTATAATATTTTAATATTGAAATTAATAATAATAAATTAGATTTTAAATTATTAAATAAACTCTATTGATATATTATATTTATTAATTAAAAACAAACTTTATTATAAATTTACCTAAATAAATATATTTAAAAAATTTAGTTCAAGTGTTATATTCTTTTTGATTGTTACTATATATATATACTCAATTATGCTAATTTTATCAGACTTATTTATATATATAGTATATTAATAAAGCTAATACAAGATACTAATATGGAAATTCACTATATATTATCAATTTTTTTATTCTAATTTATTTTTTAGTAAAGCTATTAATATGAATAACAAATATAATATTAATAAGGAATTGTGTTATAATATAAAAATTATATCTAATTTAAATATCTGCAATAAAAAATTGTAAGTTGACTGATTAAAATAAAGTAAGAAATAGAATCAGAAAAGAAAGTAGTAGAACTAAGAAAGAAATAAGTAAGATCAGAAATTAGAAAAAGCTAATATCAAGATTTAAAAATTATATATTTATGATTTGAAACTTATTAATAAGACTAGATATCTGCAAATTAAAAATACTTATAAAGATATTTCTCTTATTTAGTTCAAGACTAAGAATATTATAAAAATAGAGGAGATTAAATTACTTTGAAATGAAATGAAATTATTGAAAAGTAAGTTAGATTTATTTTAGAAGGACTCATTAAAAAAAGAATTTAAAATTGAATTAGTCTTGAAAATTAGTAAGCTTGAGTATTTGAAATCTGAAGACATATCTTAATCTGTAATTAATAAGAATGTAAAAGATAAAATCTCATTATTTCCACAATAAAAAATATATCAAGTTTTAATAATATTTCTATAGTTAATAAATCTAATAAAAATCTCAGTAAATATTTATATCCAGAAAAAATATGAATCAAATAGAAAAAATTAATATTATTATATTAAATCATATTAATAATAAGATTATTGAACTATTAAAAGTTGATATTAAAACTAGTCTCAAGATAAGTAATGAAATTAATATTAGCAAAACTAATAAGAATAATATATTAGATATATCAATAAAATCTAATATATTGTCAATTTTACTCAAAAATATAATTATATATCTTGTACAGATTGATAACTATACTTTCTCTCAGAATAAATTATATTTTTAAATTTCAGTAAGAGAAATAGAAATGATTTCTATTGTGATAAGCACTTTAATATTATTATTATCTGCATATATATTTCTTATCTTATTAATTATTATCATTATATAGTTTATGATATTAAAATATATATGAAGTTTAAAGAAAAAAAGTAATTAATTTCAAGATGTATAGACTGGATATTAGAAATTATCTATTTAAATATCAAAATTATTTATAACAAAAGAATATAATATCTTTTTAATCATGTCTAATATTTATTATAGTTATAAAAAAGTATTTCTATCATTATATCCAGATATACTTCTTTATAGTAATAGGGATGAGATTTTGTGATAGTTATAAATTTAAAAAATCTAATATCATTACTCTTGAACTGAAGCCTTCTAATATATATGATAAAAATATAATAAAAATTATAATAAATAAAACTTATAAAGTCTATATGATAAAGGATAAGAATATAAGTATAAGAGATTTAATAAGATGCTATTCTTATTATTAGATAAATACTTATAAGAAAAAGAATTATAATTAATTAGCATCTTTAAATCTTGAATATTCTTGAATGATTTATAAAAAATATTATAATATATTATAAGTATTAAGAAATTATAATTATACTTATTAATAAATCTCAAAATTATTCATACAAATAATATAACTCACATTTTATTTTATTAATAATATCATTATCAAATATATATTTTTCTAATTCTTGTAGTTTATTAAAAGTTTTACTTTATTCATTAAGCAGAGAATTAAATCTTGCTTTCAGTTTTGTAATATCTCAAATTGATAATTTAATTATAAATATCTCTGAATTAGTTTTATATTTAAAATAATTATCAAAATCTTTTATTGCTTTTTTTATTTCATATTTCAAGTTCTAATATCTATCTTTAAGCTTTTTTTATCTTATAAAGAAATTTTTTTACTTTTTTTTTTGTATATAATTAATATAAAGATATTTTGTGAGATCTTTTAATACTAAATTTTTGATAATATGTATTATTAACTTTGATTATTTAAAAGAATTATAGGTATAAAATTAAAAAGAGATAATTTTTTGACTGGAATCTCTGGCTAAAATTTTTGATTCTTGTATTTAGAATTTAGAATATAAATATAATAAGAATATTATAAAAAATTAATAAGAAAAATATAAACCTAGCATTTTCATAAAAATCTTAAGAGATAATAACTCTAATAGATAGATTTGCAATAGCTTATAGATATTATATATTAAGTAAAGCATATTACAAAAATATATATATAAAATGTGAACTAATATCTAAAATATTTTTAAATAAAGCTAGTTAAAGAAAATATGAAGATATTAGTCATATATATTCAATCTGTTAAAATAAAATATATAAAAAGTTCAGTTTATAAAAATTCAGATTGAATCTTGAAGATTCAGATTTTTGAATCATGATGATAGATCTGAATATTAATTTACATATCTGCTAGATAAAATTTCAAAGTGCTTCTAATATATAAGATAAGATAAGTAATTATATTATAAAGTTATTTTCTTGAGAAATAATTAGAGATACATATATAAGATATATATTTAATAATCATTTTTGTATTATATATTTTTGATCAAGATAAAATTATACTTTAGATATCTATCAGATATATATAAAATAAAATTATACTTTGAATATCTATTAACTATATATAAAATAAAATTATACTTTGGATATCTATCAATATAAAAATATTAACTATATGAGAAATAATTCAAAAATTATGAAATATAACTAATATTCAATAGTATATCAAGATAAAATTATTACAGATATATATAATATAAAATTATACTTTAGATATAAAAATTGGTAATATCTCAAAATACTTTTAATATGAAGTGATAATATTTGAAAGTATTAATTATACAAGAAAGATTTTTAGAATTACAAAATATAGTATACTGATAATAGATACTCAAAGTAAAATTATTATAAAAAGATATATATTATAAAAATTATACTTTAGATATTTATTAAATAATTGCTAATAATTTAGTATTATATATCTTAATCTTGATCAATACTTAAATATATTATAATAGTTAATAATTTAGTATTATATATCTCATTATTAAATAATATTTGAATAAATTATAACAGTTAGCAATTTAGTATTACATATCTCATTATCAAATACTTTGATATATTATTAAATATAATAATAATTTAGTACTATATATCTCATTTTTGAGTAATATTCAAATAAATTATATAAAGCTAATAACTATTAATAATTTGATATTATATATCTTAATCTTAATTAATACTCAAGTATATTATAATAGTTAGCAATTTGATACTATATGTCTTATTCTCTAGTAATATTCAAATATATTATATAAAGATTATAATTAATATTTTAGTATTAGATATCTTAAATCTGACTCTTATAGAGAAATTAATTAAAAAACTAGAATACTATATATTAGATTTAAATATAACTCTTATATTAAACTCACAAATAATAATATACAACTGAATATATTATCAGTATATTTTTTTTCTTATATAATCCAATAATGAAAATTGATCTCAATTATTAATTTGGCATATAATATATTATATATAACTTAATATTAAAAATTAGTTATAATTATCAAACTAATATATAATAGCTAATACTAATAATAAATTATGATCTGACAATATTACAAAAATCATTTTAGTCATATAATAGTTTATAATATATAGATATTTATTAGTAAACTATAATCTGTTAATATTATAAAAATTATTTCAGTTATATGATAATTCATAATTTAAGCTAAGTCAATTTATAATATATATTATTATTATAATAATATAAAATTCTTTAATTTCTTAATTTTTTAATTTTTTTAATTTCTTAATTTTGCAAATTATCTTAATTTTGTAGATTATTTTCTTAATTTCTAATTTTAGTATATTTATTACAGATTTTATTTATTATTATTTAATCTTATTTAGAACTCATCTAAAGTAGGGACAAATCACGTGAATCAATAATAATTAGTTAAAATATACAAATAATGATTAGCTAGAAAATGTAATTAAATAATTCTTATTATCATTATTAGTAAAAAGTGATGATATTTAATACAAGATAAGAATTTTTATATATTTAAGTTTTATTTATCATTACAAATATAATATAATAAATTTTTTAATCAATTTTTAAAACTTATTTAAGTCTCAGTAATGAAGGGAAGTATTATTATAATCTGTATTTTTATTATTAACTAAATACTAATAATTTTAATTTTTTTCTTTTATTTGATCAAATTGCAAGATAATTAGATTCAAGAAGACTTCTAACATAAAGATAAAAGCTATTATCCTCTTAATATTATCTATCTCTTTAATATTTCAGTATCTATTACGTATTCTTTTGATTAATTTAGTCGCAGTAAGTTTTTGATCTTTAGTCTTTTTTTGTTATTCTGTTTGCACATATTCAATAAATAATTTATGACTTTTGTAAATTTCAAATCCACTTTCTTTGAATATTTTCTGAAACATCCTTTATATATTAGCAGTCAATAATTTATTATCATATATATATTCATGAAAGATATACTTGCATAGTAATAAATATTGATTGTGAAACATGCAGTGATAATTGTGAGAAGTTAAACCAGATATATCTTTTTCTTTTTCAAGCCTATTTATTATAACATAGACCTCTTTAATGATTAGTTATTGGAATGAGAAGGAAAATCTATGGATTTTCTCAAGAATATTTTTATCAATACTATATGTAAATACTTTCTTGATACTAAAATTAAAGATGACACTTTCAGATTCAGATCTTTTTTATAATCAATATCAATAATACCATGAACGATACCTAAAGAAAGAAAAATTTAGACACAAAATGAGATAGATAAATAAATAAAATAAATAAAAAAATCTTGTACCAATTAAATTATGTAATGAAGATATTTTTCTTTTCAATTCACTATAAAAGAATTTTAATAGATTCATAGTTATGACTTATAAGAGCAGAGAAAAATATTGATAGATCTATAAATCCTATTGTTATATATTTTTCACATAGTTTTTTTTAATATAGTTTTATATAACAGAAATAGAATAATGATTAATAGTAGTCTGAACAAGACTTTTATAACTAATTCTTATTTTTTTGTGCATCACTGTGATTATGATATCCTGAATTTTTTTTTATAAATTCTTTGCATTCACATTCTCATAATATGGATGACACAAAGGATTATTTGGCATTCTTGTTCATTAGCAATTATACTGAAAAAGATCTTTTTAATACTTTTAGCTTTGATATTACTATAATCCAAAAGTATATAATGGGGAGATTAGTGATAATATTTATTACAAATTATAATTAATACTTTTACAACTGTATTTCTATCCTTACTACTCACAAAAAAGTGAATACTCATATTCCAATATCTATAAGTATCATAGATGTAAAGAGTAAATAAATACTAATCATACTAATTGATTTTGTATATTGAATCTATAAGTATTAATCACTCATGATACTTAAGTTTCTTTAATTATTCTGAATATGTAAATATGATATCTTTAGTTGACCATTAGAGGATGTTGTAATTTTTAATTAGATATTTCTGTTTATTAAATAAAAAATAGCTTCTAAAATATCAAATTTAAATTTAAATTTCCAATAAGATGAGTTTCTATAAATCTATGAACTTTATATTTAATATTTATCACTTTTTTGTATATCAACTCATATATATATATATCAAGATCTAATTCTATTATTGCATATTCTTTGATGGCAGCTGTAATTGCTAGAGGTAAATAATTTTTGACTATCTCTATTTTGACTAAACTTCTGATAACTTTTGTCCATTTTATCCTATCAACTTCTAATAAAGAATATGTATAGTTTGAAGTATTTTTATATTATTCTACTTGAATTATTTTTGAAGAAACTATCTAAGTAACTTTAATCTTTACAAGATAGAGGTTAGATAACCATGTTCTTGTTATTTGATATTTTTCATTTAAGATATTTTCTTTTTATTAAGTACTTGATTTCTAATGCTTCATAAAATAGCAGATAAAAATTTTCTGAATATTACCATTTATATATTTATACAAATCCCATTTCATTTAAATATTTATTACTAATGATCACTAATTATCATTAAAATTCTCTATTGGAATTTCTAAAAAACTATTTATATTAAAAAAATGATATCATTTTTCATCTGATATGAGCTTTGATATTAAAGAAGCTGTAATAACTGAAGATATAGTAGAAATAACAACTGAAGATATAGCAGAGGTAATAATTAAAGACACAACAAAGATAATAACTGAAGAGATGGTAGACATGATAATTAAACCAAAAAGCAAAAAAATATTTTTTTCCCTAATATTAAGAAAAAAAGATTGATACTTTTAACCTTTATAAAAAAATAAACTAGTTAAATTATGAAAAAAAACTTACCATTACAAAAAAACTAAATTAAAATCAAATTCAAATCCAATCACAATCACAACCAAAATCAAAAACAAAATAAAAAAATAATATTTTATAATTTCCTTATTATTAGGTAATATTAATCATCTTTATCTCTCTTGATCAATCAGAATCTTATCTGCATTAACTAATTATAATTATAAAATTTTTATATGATTTGCCTTTACTTTAGATATCTTTCTTATTTATTATTAATTTCATTATTTGTATTATATTTTAAGTCTTGATATATACTTCATCTTTAGATATTATTTATTAGTATTTAGCATAATATTTAGTTTTTGTTTCATACTTATAATTGTGTAATATAGTTATTAGCAAGTTTCTAGCAAAGTTTTAATAAATTTGTATAACTTTAAATATGTATAAATAATTCTGCTCTCAAATATTGAATAAATATATTTGAAATACTTTAATTTTCTTAATTATTGCTTTCATTTATCTTTTTTATCATAATAGATTATATTTGGTTAATACTTATTTTTCTTATCTTAAAAATATGAGTAGTAAAAGTTCTCTACTTTAAATAAGTCATACCCTTTTGTTTTTATTTGTATTTTTTAGTTAAAATGATATTAAAAGAGGGTTAAGTAAGTATACTTAATCTTTTATTTATTTTTATTTGTGTCTTTCAGTTAAAATAATATTAAAAGAGGATTTAGTCAGTATACTAAATCTTTTATTATAGTTTTTAATATTTGATTTATTGCTTTAGTTTTTGATATCACTTTTTATTTTACATATATTCTCTCCGTTATTTTTATAAATTCAAAAATAATACTCATAAGTATTGGTACATGAAAATCTTTAGAATAATCTTGATCCTACTCAATATTATAAATAATTTAGTCTTAATTCTCAAAATTTATTATAAGCTATATCTTGAATAAAATCTACCTTTATAGTAATAGCTTATAATAATATATATTATAAACTAATTAATTCTGTTATAATATTATAACTAATTAACTATTCATATGGTGCAGTAAATGCAATACAGTATATAGTATAGCTATAGTATATAGAGTAGTAATCACTAATTACTACTAAATTAGATAAATAAGTAATTTATATTAATTAATCTTATTAATAATTAATTCTATTTTTAGTTTATA
>CAJVPS010000772.1:0-19917 GCA_910591765.1 Ambispora leptoticha | reverse complement strand
ATAAAATAAAATGAAAAGATAAGATATATATTCTAAAAAGAAAAGATAAATGATAAAAATAAATTAAATTTATTGCTGAATCATTTTTAAAGTATTTCTGAACTATTATTGAACTATTTATGAACTATTATTGATTTTAGAACTAATTATTTATTAATGATCTTGAAATATTACAAAAATATTACAGAAATATTATAAAAATATTATTAAATCATGACTGAATCTATAACTAATACACCAATTATATTATTTGAAATTATATATCTTTTAAAGATCAATTAATTAATCAAATCTTTCAGGTTCAAAAAATTATAAAATTAAAGAAATTTATATTACTATGGTAATAGTGATAATAGTAATTTTTTTATCATCTGTGAGTTTTACAGTTACTGATGTTATCTTTTATAATTTAATTTTATTTTTCTAAATAAACTTTTTATTAACAAAATTTCTTAATACACTACTATTTAGCAATATTTATATTAATTTATTATTTATTTGATTATTAAATTTTAATAATCTTTCTCTGTTATTTTCAAGATGAGTAAATTTAACTTTTTTATATAATTATGAAGATTCTTCTTATTTATCTTTAATATTTATAATCTTTATCTTTAATTTGAAATAATAATTCTTAATAAAGTAATCTAGTTTTCATAGTTATAATAAGTATCTTTTATTTTATTATTCTTTTGCTAATTATTATTTTTTTATTATTATAATAACTTTTAGCTTAATTTAATTCTATAGGTATAGGACTATTATTCTGATAGCTTCTATAATAATTTTATAAATAATAACTATTATTATTGAGTTTGCTTGATAAGTTTAAAGATCTGTCTTATTTATATATAGTAGTATTATAGTATATAACTCCTATTCTTTTATTAATTTAGTTATATATGTCATACTTAATTTATAGTTTTATTAAATTATTAATTATCTAATTAATTATTATTAATTTTCTTTTATTTCTTGCTTTAGTTTTGAATAACTTAATATTTTACTAATTTTAATTCTTAATTATCATATATTTAATATTCTTTTGATTATTCTTTTTAAATTTTACTTATTCTTGAATAAATTAAATGAAATATTATATTAAAAATAATTTATAATTAGCATAACAAGAAAATATTATATATAGAAAGTCAAAAAGTAATTAAGAAGAATAATTAAGTTTGATAAAAAGAATTAGTTACTAAATTAAGAGTAGTTAATTAGTATTTTTCTTTAATAAATACATATATTTTATTATATATCTTATCTTATTTTCTTTTTATTCTATTGAAAGAGAGTATTTTGTTAAAAGTAAAATACATATAAATTATCTTATTAAGAAGATAATTATATTTTGTTAGAAATAAAATATATATATATTATTTTATTGAGAAGATAATTAATTATATAATCTCTTGAAACTATAAAAATAAATAATTATTGTGAACACAGTTGCTATTACTATTTTAAAATATTTATATATATATAAACTTAAAATAATAATAGTCTTTTTGATATCCTCTTTGTAAAGATAAAACTGAAAATAAAATTATTAATTAGTAAATTAATTCAAACTAGACCTAACAAAATTAATTAATTACAAAATAAAAATATAATTTATTTATTATTAATATATCAAAAGAAGAATCTTAATAAGTAAATATTAGTTATAATTTTGATTTCAAAAATATTTAGTTCATATTCTAATTAAAATTATTAGTATTATTTATAGTTTATATAAGAAAATTATTATATTTAATTAATAGAAATCATATTATACTTAGTAATCAAGTTCTAGTATCTTAATTAATATTTCAATTAGAATTCTTATATCAGTTTTATTATTATCTGTTTTAATCTTAACTCTCAATATATTTTTTATTAATTTTTTATATAGAAGAAAAACTATTTCAGTCTAATTTAGAAATACAACAAAAGAAGAATAATTAGATAAAGAAGTTTAGTATCTTATTATTTAGATTTATCACTATTCTAACTCCAAAGAAATCAAAAAAAAAATAGATGCTATACAAGTCTTAGTCCAAGTATTAGATTTATTAATAACTGCAATACAAAATTAGCAGAACTAACAAGTTGAGTAATTAACAGTATCACTTTCTTTTTATAATAGTGAAGCATATAAAGATCTCATAAATTGAATTAAAAAATTTGAATGATCAGCAAATGCTAATAATATAATAAATGAAAAAAAAATTAAAATAATATTTGCAAATTTGAGAAGAAGTATATCTACTTAGTTCTAATAGAAAAAACTAGCAAATGGAATAATAATAATAATAATATTTTATTCTATTAAATCTTTGTTACTCAATTTAAAACAAATATCCAAGTCTTAATATAATAATAATAGTTAAGTTTAAGAATGCAAGAAGTAAATAAAAATATAACTTTATATATAAAAAATATTTATATATTACTTTAAAAAATTAATTCAATATGTGCATATTCAGCTATCTACTATATCAAGTAATTTATAAAAGACTTGAAATTAGAAATTATTTTTCATGTAAATAAGTTTAATTTAGATATCCTAGATATAGCAATCACAAAAGTGATCAATATTGAGTCTAGTTATAGACAAATATACCAGAATTCCTTAACTCTATGTCTTTTATATCACAAAATCTTGATATTCTCTTTTCTGCTTCAAATTTAATAAATAATATGAATAAAGTTATAGTTAATCTTACAGAACAAGTGAAGAAATTAATTATAGATTATTAAAAAAGAATGCAAATAATAATAATAATAATAATAATAGTATCTTAAATATTAAGTATTTCAAATATAATAAAATAAGACATTATATCAATAGCTATACAGAAAGAAATGCAAATATTAAATAACTAGTTAATCTTGAAACTAATATTACTATTATAGTTCCAGATAATAATCTTCTATTATAATAATTACAACAACTTCTTGATAAATAATTTACTATATTCCTATTTATTAATATTATTATTAATAATAATACTATATATTTAAACTAGAATCTATATCTGAGGAAGATTAGAATATAAGTTAATTATAAAAATCTTTAATAATATTTTTATAATAATTATTAACTGAAACTATAGAGAAAAATAAAAAAAGAATAGAAAAATAGTAAATATAATTTATTGTAAAGGAAAAGTAAAAGATTGGCTTATCAGAATAATAATTAATAGTAAATTGGTTAATAATATTATATTAGTCAGATTTTAAAGCAAATAGATAGAAAGATTAATAAGCCATCTAATATCAGTCTCATTAAAATAAATGAAAAATCAGAATGACTACTAGATAAAGTAAAGAGATTAAGAATAGAAATTAGAGAACTAAGTCAATAGATAAATATCTTAATTAAAAAAGTAAAATATGACCTACTACTTAATAACTAATAAGCAAAACAATCTAAAATTATTTTGAATTGGAATGATGAATTCTTGAGTTTAGAGATAATGGAAGAATCTATAATTATCCTAGTTATCTATATACAACAGAGATTAATTATAAAATTAATCAGTCTCAAAAGAGAACTTGAGAACCCTGCTTCTGATAATAAAGATGACAAATTTGAATATGAAGAGGAAGAATTAATTGACCAGTTCTTGTATATAATACATAAAAAATAAAGTAAGTAACTTATAATAAAAGTGAAAGTTTAGGAAAACTTTATTAAAATCAATGGTAAAATTATTGAATAGAAAGAAAAAGAAAGAATTTAACAAGAAAGATTAGAAGATTATAATACTTGTATTTATAGTAAAAAAGAATATAAATATTCTTAATGTAAAATAGAGTAAAATATATATAGTCAGTTAGAAATATTACCTTAACCATTATTAAATATTACTCTAATTATAATAGAATCAGATTTGAATTTAGAATAATAATAATATCTATATCAAGTTCTTGATTCATTTAAAGATCTTTTTAATATAACTCAGCCTGTTAAAACTAATATATTCTAATACAAAATATATTTGAAAGAAGAAAGATCTATTACTTTTCAGTCATATTATCAGAAGTTACTTATAAAAATTATCTTTCTGAAAGAAGAAATCCAAAAGATATTGAATAATAAAATAATTTTTTCTTCTGATAGTTCTTGATCTGCACTAATAATAATAGTGAGGAAAAAGAATAGAAAATTCTAGTTGTGTGTAGACTACAGAAAGTTAAATAAAATAATAAAAAAGGATCAATATCTCTTGTCACAGATTAATAAACTATTAGACTTTTTTAAAAATACTAAATACTTTATTATTATGAATCTTGCTAGTAAATTCTGATAGATAAAAATACATTTAAGAGATTGAGAAAAGACTGTATTTATTATTAATAAGAGTCTATTCCACTTTAATATAATATTATTTGGACTTATAAATGCTTTAACTACTTTTTAAAGACTCATAAACAAGATTTTTAAGAAGTATATTAGAAAATTTATAGTTATATACCTAGATGATATAATTATATATTTTAAAATCTGAATAAAACATTTGATTTATATACAAAAAGCTCTGAAAAAACTCCAATAAGCAAATTTTAAGCTCCAGTTAGACAAATATACTTTTGAAAAAAACTAGTTACTCTTTCTAGATTATATTATTAAAAAAGATAAAATTTATCCTAATTCAGCAAAAATAGAAAAAGTACAAGAATTTTCAGTATACATTAATATTATATTATTAAGAAAGTTTATTAGACTTGCCTTTTATTATAGAAAATTTATTAAAGATTTTATCAAGATAGTGACTTCTCTATATAAATTATTCAAGAGTTTAAATAGACAGAAAAGTAACAAACAGCTTTTGAATTACTCAAGAAATATTTAATCTTATTATTAATCATTATGTATTTAGACTTTATAAAGCTATTTACTCTTTTCACTAATACTTCTGAACTAGAATTAGAAGTTATATTAGTATAACATAATAGTAAAAAGAAGAAATATATAATTACTTATACCAATAAAAGAGTTAGTAAGAAAAAAAGCAAATATACTATAATAAAACTAAAATATCTTGAAGTTATTTAGGCAGTTAAATTATTTAAATTTTATTTACTATCTAATATTTCTTTTATATTAATCACTGATTACTTAGCACTTAAGTGATTAATTAATAAACTAAATTTCTCTAAAAGACTTGCATATTAGAAATAACTTTATAAGAATATAATTTTAAGTTGAACATAAATCTGAAAGAATCTATTTAAATATTAATCCACTTTCTAGAATATTATATATATTTAAAAAAGAAAAAGACAAAATATGAATTTGGATAACTAAATAGAATTATATAATTATTTCAATATACTAATAATACTTGATAAATTCTTAAAGAAAAAATGGAAATGGCTATTGGTAAAGTTGAAGAAATACTTCATATAATATAATAAACTATATAAAAAAATAGATAGAATGTTGATTATTTATTATTAGTTATAAAATCAACAGAAATAGATTAGTTCTTTATAATAATTACTTAGATATTATCTCTGAATATTTTGAAATTGAAACTACTTATAACTAAATAATAAGAAATTATTATTAGTATTAGATATACAGAGATATAGATATATATATTAAAATCTATGATATATACTAATAAAAAAGATAATTATACAAAAATAATAAAATAATATCTATTCAAGTAAATGCATTTTTTAAAAAGATTAAAATTGATCTAGTAGGATCTCTTCTAATAACTAGTAATAAAAATTACTATATTATAGTTGCTATTAACTATTTAACTAAATAAACTAAAACAAGACTAATTGCTAATACTTCTGCAAGTTAAATCATCTTATTTCTTTATGAAGATATAGTAATAAGATATAGATTTCCAAAAAAAATACTCAGTAATAGAAAAATTATATTTATTAATAAAATTAGTAAAGAACTATTAGAAAAATATCAGATCAAATACAGACTTTTTGCTTCTTATTATTCTCAAATTAATAAACTAGTTGAAAAATTAAATCAAACTTTATATATTTCATTATTAAAGTATATTTAACTTTACAAGAAAAATTAGAACTAATATCTATCTTTAGTTTTATTTATTTATAAAATTATAAAACAAAGTATAACTTTATTTGAATTATTTTAATTGATATATAGTTAGTAAGTAATTATATAATTAAATATTAAACTAAAAGATTTTGATAATCTTATTTTTGAAGAAGCTCTTGTCAAAAGAATATGTGAATTAATTGACAAATTAAAAATTATATGAAAACTAGTTCTTAATAATATTTAAGAAAAATAATCAAAACAAAAAGAATAGTATAATAAGAAATAAAAGTTAATAGTTTTTCAGATAGGATAAAAAATATTGATAAAATAAATAGAAACTTAATACTAACATATAATAAATTTGATAAAAAATAAAAAGAATTATTTTATGTTCATAAAGCATATGATAAAGAAGCTTATAAACTTAAAAATAAAGATAAAAAAGTCTTGAAGAATTTATATAATAGTAATCACTTAAAATTATATATCAAGTTCAATAATTTAGAACTAATAATTATTATCAATAATAATTAAAAAAAATTTATAGAGTAAATTTTTTAAAGCTAGAGATTCTGTAATTAATTATTTATTTTTATAATGTAATAGATATGATATAGTATATGGCATAGTCACAATATATGGTGCAATAATTACTGATTATTACTAAATTAGGTAAAGAAATTTATATTAATTAATCTTATTTATTATTAATTTTATTTTTAAATTATATTATTACCTATATTTAGTCTTAAACTTTTATTAATTTAGCTATATGTATTATATTTAATTTATAGTTTTATTAAATTATTAATTACCTAATTAATTATTATTAATTTTCTTTTATTTTTTACTTTAGCTTTGAATAACTTAATATTTCACTAATTTTAATTCTTAATTATTATATATTTAATTTTTTTGTGATTATTCTTTTTAAATTCTACTTGTTCTTAAGTAAATTAGATAAAATATTGTGTTAAAAATAATTTATAATTAGTATAGCAAGAAAATAATTATATAGAGAGTTAAGAAGTAATCAAGAAAAATAATTAAGTTTGATAGAAAGAATTAACTACTAAGTTAAGAGTAGTTAATTAGTATTTTTCTTTAACAAACATATATATATTACATATTTTATTTTCTTCTTGCTCTATTAAGAGAAAGTATTTTATTAAAAATAAAATATATATAAATTATCTTATTGAGAAAATAATTATATTTTATTGGAAGTAAAATATGTATATATTATTTTATTAAAAAGATAATTAATTATATAATCTCTTGAAACTATAAAAGTGAATAATTACTATGAATACAGTTACTATTACCATTTTAAAATATTTATATATATATAAACTTAAAATAGTAATAATATAAAAAAATTTTTTATATTTAAATAAATTTCAATATCTAATAACTTAATTAAATAAGACAGAATTAAAATTTTATTTTGAAAAAATAATGTATTAATATTTATCTGAGATATATTTCTTTTTATATTAAGCTATATATTAAAATAAAATTTATTAATTATAGTTTAATATATATTTTTTTTAAATTTTTTCTAAAAAAATTATTCTAATTATAAATTCAAAATAAAAATTTTATTAATTAAATTTTATTTTTAATTAGTAAAAATTTTTATAGTAATTTTATAATTAAATAACTCTTTTAGAAAAAATCTGAAAAAAAATATATATTAAATTATAATTATTTATTAATAAAATTATAAATTTTAATATAAAAAGAAAATTTTAATTTTCATTATATTTTATTAATAAATTTAGTTTCTAATTATTTTTAATTATTATTATATATATTTTTTTAGATTTTTTTTGAAAGAATTATTTTAAATTACAAAATTATTATAAATTTTTTTCTAATTCAATTTTATTTTTAATTAGAAAAAAATTTTATAATAATTTTATAATTAAAATTATTCTTTTAAAAAAAATTCTAAAAAACTGAAAAAAATATATATTAATTATAATTTATAAACTTTATTTTGATATAAAAATAAAAATTATTTCTTAATAAAATTATAAATTTTAATATAGAGAAAAACTTTAATAAGATTAATTTATTTATTAATTTTAACTATTATTATATTTTAATATTTTTTAAAATAGTTATTGAAAAATTAAATAATTTATCAAAAACTTAAATAATTTTATAAAATTTTAATTATATAATAATAATTATAGTTATATAATACTTGAACTTTTTATTAATTACTAATTAGTAAAAAATTCAAATATTATATTAATTACAATTATTATTATAATTAAAAATAAATTCAAAAAAATTGATATAAAACTTAATAAAACTGATTAACTAGAATGAAATTATAACCAATTTAATAATTTAAAGAAATAATAATTATAATATATTTAAAATAAAAAATAAAAATTTTATTAAAATATATATATTAATCATTTTTATTTTTAATCTTACATTTTTAAAATATTTTCAAAATAAATATGAAAATATCTATATTTACCTGTCTTAAAACTATTACTTTAATTATTAAGTTAAATTACTTTTATATTTTAATATTATATAATTGATAATTTTGCTATTTTATAATTAAATTAATACTTTATAATTAAGTTTTTAATTTTTTTAAAAATAGTTTTATTAGTTTTACTTATATAGCTTGCTAATATATTTTTATTTGTGTGATTATTTATAGATATTTACTAATAAATTCTAGTTTAATTATTATTATAAGATAAAATATAAAATTCACCATAATATAAATTGTTCGATAAGATATTATTTGATTTGTCCAATAATGATATAATGCAATATTCAAAATTCATTATATAAAAATATTATTCCTTAAAAGTTTGAAAGATTAATAATTTTATATTATAGTTTTATCTTATAAATATAATTTTCAAAAAGTTAGCAAACTTTTAAACTACTAAAGAACGTTTCTATGACTCCTTTATACTTCAAATTATGCTAATGATCTGTGCATAATATAATGGAAATAAGAATAAATTAGTGATTAAAGGAACTGAATTTGAAAAACAATATGGAAGATTAACAGTTGCTCAAGATACACAGTGTAATATTAGTTGGTTAAAGGACTGACTTTAAATCATTCACCGGACAAGGATAATTGCGGCAGATCCGTTTCAAAAGTTCTGTGTAAGACACGTGTTAGAAGAATATGTACGAGCAAAATCTGTTTAACCAGGTGCAACATTTCTATGGTTGCACTGCCCCCTGGAACCCTAACCCACACAGTAAATCTGAATCGGATTTCAAATGAATATGAAGTTTCGACAAAAATGAATTACGTAATAATCCAAAATTATATTTAGCGTATTCATTATGACTGCAAATATGTGGCAAACCAAATTTTTAATACGCTCTAAAATTTTTTCAAATGTACATGTATTGTGGCGATGTATTAATATTTATATTTCGATTCATTTGTTTATTAATTTTCATTTTATATAATGATAAACTATCATCAAGAAACTCTGACCTCAATCTTCTATACTATTATTTCAAGTATAGAATACAAAAAGGATATATTAAACAATTACTAAAACAGGCTTTTTATACTTAGGCAAAGCTGACAAAATCTTTTTAATCAAATAAACCAATAATTTGATTCAATTTAATTCCAGTTCGGTTCTTCAATTTATAGAACTGAGAACCGAACAGAACCGAATCATTAGAACTGGTAATAGAAGCTCGACAGTTTTCAACAGTTTTTAAAGTTTTTAGTGAAAGTGCATTGGTGGATACAAGGGACAATCGGAGTGCTTAAAAGTGAAAGTGTCGTGCAAAAGCATTTTAGACGTCAATTTATATATAGAAAATGACCATTTTGCTTAGGAAAATTAAGTGTTCGATTACGAATATTTTAAATTTAACTTCAAATTCAGAAACAACTTATTTTACCTCCGTATCATACCGAACAGGATATGCATACTTCTGTAAACCCAAATTTGAATTTATCTTTGTGCGGTGAAGAGCAAGTCATTATACTCGAACAAATTCGTTTTACCGACAAGTTTGTTTTTCGGTTTATCTTTTTATACTCAATCATATAACCTATTAATTTATCTTTAAATTAAGGAAGCATTAGATGATAAATATCATGTTGTTAGATTATTAAAATTTCTGTGAGTTCTATTCTCAAACTTTATGGTGAAATGATTCAATTCAAATGACATTCAGTTCATTCAGATGACAAGTGTTTGCACAAAATTTTCCTTTGCTTTATGTGTGATTCGATACTATATACATGTAGCAGAAAACAACAAGCGTTGATCTCTTATTTCGGATGCTTGCATATCGAATATTAATCAAGCATCATATATTGGTAAATTAATTGGAAATATGGATCTAGTTTTACCATATGTTTATTATTTTTTTATAAAAAATTATATTCATTATAATTATATTATACAAAAATAAAAATGATTACCTTTAAATTTTCAATTGTATGCTAAGAATTGATGGAATTGATGAGAATTAACGATTTAATTCATTCAATTTGCAAAACATTTACATATATACAGGTACATATGCAAGAATATTATAATACGTACAAGATGCCTTACCTTTGATTTATTTCCTCTTCTAACAAGGGTCATGTCAGAATTGCAATCAATTTTTTTGACTACTCAATAAATGCACAAATCGGAATTAAACTTAAATTGTGTGTTATACAAAGGTCCGAAATTCGGATCCCTTATCTCCGGAACTATAATTACACCGAATAATGAAATTTTTAAGTTTCGCAATTTTGTTTAGATGCAGCTGTGTATCTTAAAAAATCCATAGAATTGATAAATGTGGAATAGTTGGTTTTAATTATAACTATAACATTTTGTCGAAAACAGAACAGAGAAAAACTTAAAGGATAAAAAAATGACACGAATTCGAAGCTTAAAAAATTATTCGAGCCAACGCAAAAAGTCAATGAACTATCAAAGGATGACACTTAACAACAAATTTTTTTTACAAAATTCTTAGGTCAATAATTAATTATTTCTTCATAATTTCTATTCTTATGTGGAAATTGGTCATATGCTATATCAATGAGTTAATCACTTACTGGTTTAAGTTTGAGTATATATTTGAGGAAAGTATGTTTTCTTGAGAATGAACGATGTCAAAAGTTTGAGTAGGATATAAAGCATCTGGAATATACCAAGCGGGAGGATCATAAAGGAAATCTACTAGTTCAAAAGAGCTGTTTTGCATTTCGATACAATTATTTTGTGGAACATATCCGTTATCATACATCATATTATCCACGGAAATAGGAATATATTCCCGTTTATTTTCAGCTGAAATTTTCCCAGCCGAGCTTTCTGCTGCATCAATAGAACGAATATTACATTTAGCTATTGTACGAGATTCCATAGGTGTCAAAGGCATATCTATTTCACTTTCAGGTGAAGAAGGTTTCTTCGTGTTATTCGACAAAATAGGTAGTGGTTGGGGCGATGATAATGTTGATGAGGATGCTGATTTTGATGATGATGATGATAACTCATGTTTAGAAGCATTGTTTTGTGTATGGTCTACTTGACGGCTTTTTGGATTAAAGCGATAACCAGGATAAATTTTTAAATGCTCTTCCATCGCTATATCTGCCAAAACATAGAAGAAATTTCGAACTTCTTTAGATTCTTCATCCCAAAGCCTTCCAGCGACTTTGGAAATAATTGAATTATGAGGCAATGCTTCCCATGGCTTATCCATCATACTTTTTAATTTAGCCACCAAGTCACGACGAAAAATCATAAATGCGTTTGGTGGCCTTGGCGGCGGATCCAACTTTTGCGTATTTGGAAAAGGTAAGACTAGATTTGATATTTTTAAAGTTAATTCATAGGGAGGATTTAATAATAACCTTCGACGAGAAGCACTGGCATTGAAGAACCGAAGCTCATCATCTATATTCTTATCGGCCGTGTCATTTGGTGTTGATGAAGTTGTTATTGGCTCGTGGATACTGAACTGGGAAAACATATTTTTAATACGTAGTGTAGATTTTGAACTTGTTTAAAATTTATTCGAGGAAAAAAACTATTTTTGATCATTTATATTTTTTCTGACATGAACTTTTCGCGGGCTTTTATATTTGCTCGTTGATACAGCTATTCGACCGAGTCAGAAGACAAGTCAAACCTTACACACTGATCACAACCGAAAATTTTTTCGATTTTTTCAAAATTTGGGAGTCGGTAATTTTATTTTCCTTCCATACGAATTTGTTCATAGATTTCGAAGCACATGATTATCGAGTCAAATTCTATAACGATTAATGGTAAGAAGTATATACGGAAAAAAAGCGTGTTACCAACCTCGTTACATACAATACTTTACTAATGACGAAAACCCTGATTTTCCAAATTTTAATACTCCGTCATTAATTCAATTCACAAAAACTATTTCGATATATTCCCCTGTGGCGTGCGTGCTTCTCGAATAATTCCATTATACTATTTCCGTTTCTTGCCAAGAGATCAATTTTTAATTTTGAAACAAAAATTTTTAATTGGTTGATTTCTAATGTCAAATTTTTACTCGAGTTTATTAAAAATCATGCGAGAAAATTTTTTGCCTTATTTGTACTGCAGCAGCGGCGGTAAGTTAGGTAATACTAATTTTAATATCTTCTATTGGTAAATAAAGCAGACTCATTCATAAACGTAAATAGGTTTTTATTTGAATTCTCACGCATCTAACAGGGTTACGCATTAAAGTTATTTAATATGCTGATGAATATATATTAGCATATGACATCATTTAAAATTGCGGCAAAAAGCAAGTGCGCGTTTTTTTGTTTAAGCGTCCTTGAAGTGAGCTATGACCATATTGAAATTTAAAATGAATATGAAAACAAAGCTGCCTCTTTTTTTTAATGACATAAAGTTCATTACTACAACTTTTTTCAAGTAAAGCCAATTGGTGGTGAAAATTGCCTAATTGCCGTAACATACAAGTTACTACTATCCTTTCATTATTCTAAATTATTGATTGGTTTAAGTATAGTAATATCTTTGATCTAGACCAAAGAAACAAGAAACCTGTTTTTTGCAAGCAACGAAAACCTACGTTTTATTTGTCACACCGAAGGAAGGATTGAATTTGTAATCCAAACATCATTCATTATATAACATTTATCTAATATTATCTAATCATGTCAATACAGTGTGCGTAATAAAACCAAAATTGCTCATGCGGGGCATACGATTGGCACATTCATCTCGTCTTGATCTGAAAATTCCCCGCCGAGAGCGATTGAAAAGCTTTGACCTGCAAATCTTGCCCGAAATCAAGTCTCATTCTATTTCGCAGATCTACCGCGCGCATATTATCTACATGTATTGTGTTGAAGGTGAAATAATTTGTGTGACTATATTAAGAAAATTTGGATACCGATGCGATGCCATTTGAAGATCATTTCTGGTCTAATAATGATAAAAGATTCGGGGTATTTCGCCATGGTTACATCTCCGAGGTTCACAAAAAATAAAGGAATTTTATTTATCATTGTTTTAATTTGCGCATGGCAAAAAAAGATTTTCAGGGAGTTGAAAATTAAAGTTTGTTTTGCATAATTAACTAATATTAACGAACCAGTGGTTTTTTTAGCGTTCGGAACGGTTTATTATTAGTGACATATATTTGTTAGCTTAACAAATGATTAGCAAAAAGTCCATTCATTTAAGAAAATTCATACAATCATCATAAAATGATTTTCATGTACATGTAATTTCCGTCCACATCTTTGTGACAAAAAAAAACTATTAATATTGTTCATGTGTGCAGAATTGTTTTTAATTTGTGCATGTACACGTAATATTTTTTCACATTACTTAATAAATTTACTACAAAAATTAATGACAATAAATTCATAACTACAGTCCGATCATCATTATCAAAAAAACTCTAGCTTCAGTAATTTGTTTCATTGCAAGAAATTGAAATTTATACAGGATTCATATGCAATTTACTTTTTATCTTAATGGAAGAACAAAAAATAGAGAATCAAAATTTAGTATCGCATAAGGCGCACGTCGCCGGTCATGGAATTTCGAACTGATATATATACATAAGTAAACCAATAAATTATGTAATTCTTTAAGCCAACATAATCCTAAATTGGACCAATCAAATTCTAAATAGTAAATTATTTTGGACATACTGTATTTCATATTTAACATATTCCCGATCAAGGCGATACTGAATTTTGAATTCGTGCGTTATGTATTATAAAATTGCAGAGTATTTTCAGCATTTAAAAGTTGGTTCGTAATTATAAAACTATTCAGCTAATTAGTTGAAAAGCATTTTTTTAAATTTATTTATTCCTCAAATATATATTACGAACAATTTGGTTCATTTCTATTTATAGCATATTTTGTAAAAAAAATTGTTGATAGTGTCATTTTGCTCTTTTAAATCTTATAATGGCTCGAAATAAAGGATATTGAAACTAAACATGTTTAACTCTAACTTACATGCAGAACAAAAACCAAACCCTAAGTTGTAAATTTCTTGTTAAACAAAAGGTAAAAAGATTTTTCTAAAAAAAATGCGTGTTAATTTTAGCTAAATATAAAATATCGATAAACAGAACGAGTAATAGATTTATTCAATGTCCTCATGGCATGGGCATTTTACTAATAGTGTAATATGAGATATAAATTAACGAGTTCGAACATCAGGGTAATGTTCATTCAAAGTTGAACATTTCGTAATGATTCCGAAAAATGCGTCGAATATCGAAATTTGAATGTATTATTGTTCAAGGAAATAATACAAAACGTCGAATTTTATTATGATAATCATACTAAGACGTGTGTGTTTGTTGTCCCATTATGCTTAATTACTAATAACCTCCAAAAAAAAGAAATGAATGAATTATGGAGGTATTGGTTTATTTATTATATTGCGTTATTCCTAAAGTTAAACTTCAAAAATCAAATTGAAGAGTCTATTTATTGTAAGTCACTACGTGCTGCGACTTGACCTATAGAATCTTTTGAGCTCAATAAATTAGATTTTCAATCTTTTCTGATTTGAGAAAAAACTTTTTGAAATTTTGTAACGAAGGACAACAGCAAAACCGTCGCTATTCGTGACGTAATGCGACTTTCTAATGAAATTTAGACACATACATTAAAATGCATGTAAACACAACGATATGAACTTAATATAACGACAAATCAGCAAAGTAAAAATTGTTAATTCATGTACGTTTTCAACGTCTGTGTATATCATTACCAGTTGATTTTAAATGAAACACTTGAATGATACATAAATTATTATGCTTAAATTGCATTGCATATACAGTACAGTACATGTGCTCACGGTAGTACGTATATGTATACATGTGTACAGTTTTTATGAATTAATGACAAGAAATTTTTACATCAGTTCCACCAAACAGTTTAGGGACAGGTTCATAAAATAATCTAAATTAAAAATGAGCTATTGTAAATCCTAAATAATAATAATAATAATAAAATGATACGTGTATTAATTCTAATTATCTATGAATATTTGTTTTTATAGTAGATAATGTTGGTCTTAACTTTTATTTCTCAAATATAACAAACTTCTTTGTTAAAAGCTTTTTGCAATTCAACATTTCAATTGGGAAGAAAAGATTTGTTACAATATTGATTGTGTAGTATTTACAGCTAACGATTAAATGCCATCAAAAACACGTGATAATTTGGTCTAAAACATATTATATTCTATTTGGCAAATAAATTTAACTGCTATTACTTTCTGTTAAACTGATTAATAATATTATTGAAAAATTATATATGTGATTGGTTTATTCATTGAAATACAGTCAAAGCTCGTTCCAACGACACCGTATATACCGGAGTCGGCTTATACCGAAGCAAAATCAAGGAACCGATTTTTATTATATAAAAAAGCCCGTTATACTGAAGTTTACTAATAAAAGCACTATATACCGGTTCCGACGAAATCTAAATTTTTTACTAATGTCCCAAATGCCGTTTACTATATCTTATATACCGGCGCGTAATTTGATTGGTTGATGATTTTCTAAAATAATAATCGGCGGCGCTGAACATGTCACACTGCTTATTTATTGATTTGTCATTTGAAATCATCTCGCTTTCAACTTACTTACATCACCATTCTCACCCCCCCCCCAATACACATTACATCATGGTAAGAACTTTTAAAAGACATTTATTTCTCATTTTTTTGGAAAAAAACTAATATCAAAATGCCACCCACATCCAAAAATCGTGAGCTTGCTGTTATTTTCAATTATGAAGAATTTACAATTTCTGATGTTTTAAAATAGTCAAACAAATGACTAAGTATTGAACCTGGCTTTCAAAGTGCAAATAATATTTGAAATCATGACTTCAAATAATCTTAACATGATACTGCACTTGCTATCTGAACATAAAATACCATATCAAATCATCAAGATCTAACTGGTAACATTATTAAGATGAAGACCAAGCATTTTGCAAATCTCTTTAAATTGATGATTTCAAGATATCAGATGATTAGTTGACTCAGTTTAAAGAATGATATCATTTTCAGCAATATACAAAGCAAGATAAGACTGTTAATATACTATTTATCAAATTATTAATTCAAGAAAGATACAAACTTCAAGAAATTCTTCAATCATCTCATCTTGAGAACATCTTTAATATTAATGAAACTGGATTCTTTTACAAAATAGTTCCTAATAAAATTCTTGTACAAGAATCTCTTTCTGATACTAAAAAAATAAAATATATATTATAATTTTTTGTGATTGCAATACTATTAGAACTGAAAAGCTATTTATATTTTTTATTCATTATTTCAAGTTTTTTCATTATATAAAAGATATAAATTATAAACTTTTTTCTTATTGGAATAATAAAGTATAAATATAAGTAAATATTTTTATTTATAAATAAATAATATTATTTTTTATATTAATTAAAGATATCATCTTAATTAATTGTAACTTGTGATAATTAATTAGAAAATTGTAATCAGTTATAATAGTTAATTAGAAAATTATAATCAAATTGCTCATAATCATAATTACAATTATGATCTCTATTACATCTTTTATTTCACATTCATATTTTATTTTTCATGCCACATAATTTTTACTTTTTAAATAATTATTAGAGAAAAAAAAATTCTAAATATTCTAGAGTCACTTTAAAAAAAGGAGATAATGGTATATACATAAAAAATTAATGATCTTATATTTTTTAGATCATTCAAATAGTATTTGTATAACAGTAAGTCATTTTAATATAGAATCAAGTCAAGTTCATAACTAGAGAAGTAAAAAAGACAAACTCAAATCATCAGTACCTTATTTATTAAAAATATACAAGAGTAGAAATTCATATTTTTCAGATTTAGAACAAGAGTTAGCAAAGTGGATTATGAATTATTAAGCATAAAGTTTATCAATAACTAGAAATATAGCAGTAAAGAAGATTAGAGAGCTTCTATAAATTAATGAATTTCAAGAGAAGTATTTAACTATTTCTTCTTTTAAGTTTTCTAAAAAATAGCTGGATTATTTTATGATTTGTTATGATCTTTCAAACTATCAAAGAATAACAGTATCTTAATATTTATCAGAAGACTTACTTGAAAAGCAACAGAGTTTTTTGAGTTACATTCTTTATAGAAGATTATAATATAATTATCCACTTCAATTTATTGGAAATATAGATGAAACTTCTGTAATTTTTGATTTATTCAGTTCATATATCTTAGAAAAACATAATTTTAGTACTATTAGTATTAAAACTACAGGATATAAAGAAATACTTTTACAATTATTTTGAATTATATAGCTAATAGATCTAAATTATCACCTGTTATTATCTTTAAATTGAAAAATATATCTTGAAAAATATTTTCTAATGATATATTTGTAAAAGTAAATGAAAAGAGATGGATTAATAAGAATAAAATAATCTGATAGGTGAAAAATGTTTGGTTTAAAAGAACTAATAATGATTTATTATTAAATCTTAGATCACTTTTAGTTTTGAATTCTTTTTATAATTATTTAATTGATTTTGTATTTTGTTAAGCAAAAATTTAATAATATAATGAATAATATATTAGTAATTCCTGGTAGATTAATATCTAAATTGTAATCTCTTGATATAGTGATAAACAAAAGTTTTAAGTTATTTGTGAATATTAATTATCATTTATTTTATTATTATATTTATAGTTAATATTAATTAAAAATATAATTTTTTTTTAATAGATCTGAGAGTTCTATAATGATTAGATAATAAAAAAAGTTCATGAATTAACTATAGCTGGACATATTAGAAAATCTTTATATTTTTTAGTATATTCATAAATAAAAATTGTATGAAAAAAAGTTGAATCAAGTCTAATTCATAAATCATTTAAATATTATGAAATTTTAATTAAAATAGATAGTACAGAAGATAATAAAATTTTTAATTATGATAATCTTATAATTAATAAGAATAAAGAAAATAATGATAATAGTTATATAGATAGTGAATTAGTAGAAGAGAATGAGAAAGAGAATAAGAAAGAGAATGAAAAAGAGAATAAATAAGATTATAATAATTGAAATAAAATTTAAAATATTATAGCATAAATAATAAAATGAATTTAAATAATAAAGTTACATATTGATTTATAAATAAAGTAAGATTAGCTATTTTACAACCTAAAAAAAAATCTCTAAGTAAAATATCTGGATCTTTTACAAAACTTCTGCTCAAAATCTAAGAGAGATAGTTTATATAGAGAGAAGAAGTAGTTTAATCAGTATATTATAATACTTCTATTCATATTATCTAAACTTCTTTTATTAATATTTATATTAAATTTTTATCTTCTAATACTATTACATATTTGCAATTATATAATACTGATATTATTAATTTTTTTAAATATTAATAAAAAAATATTTATTAAAATTAAATTTGATATTATTCAAGATATATTTTTTATATTTTTATATTATATATATTTCTTATTACTTATAATTTTTATTAAAAACTAATAAATTAGTTAATTTTAATATTCTTAATATTATTTATGCAATTATTAATATCTGAATAAATATTTTTATTGATACTCTTATTTATTATTAAAAAATTAGTATTTTTTCTTCTCTTATTTATTAACTAATTCAAAAAATTAATATCAGAGTAATTAAATAGCAAAAATAAAATAAATTAAATAAGTTAACTAGTTATTTTCAATTTAATAATCTAATGAATAGAGAAGTACTTACTCTTTTATAAATTATCTATTTTTTTCTTTTATTCTTTCTCATGAATAATTTTCTTTCTTTTTATTATTGAAATTCTTATATATTGATAATAACTTAATTTAAAAAATTATTATATCAAATAAAGAGATTTTATTTTAAGTTATTAATTCTTCACCAGAAGAAACAATATTTATATTATTATTATTATCTTCTCTTATAATATTATCTTTTGTAATTACTATTTTCTCACAAACTCTTAATTTTCTTTATAAAAAAGAAATTATAATTGAAGTGTTTGCTATTAATATTAATATTATAAGAAAATTAGTAGTAATAATTAAATATATTAAAATTAAAGAATAATATTAAATATTATTAGATAATTATTTAAATATCATATAGCAAAATTAATTATCTATTATTTATATTATATAATTATCTATTTATATTAAAGATTATAATTATTATATATTAATATCAATATATAATATATATCAGATTTGAATTATACTAATCTAAAATGATTAAAATAATATAGTTATTATTATAATAATTTTGATTGGATTATCTCTCTTTAGATCTCTTTTAGTTTAGATTTTTATTTTGCATTATCTGT